>BQNB010091879.1:0-26759 GCA_026074375.1 Tanacetum coccineum | reverse complement strand
TATGTTTGGAGCACGTCCTTTATTTCGACGTCTCAGAATGGTTACGTTTGAATTATTTAGAAAATTAGAATTTCTAGTGCGCATGCACTAAACAAAATGAAATGATAAAAGAAAAAGAGAAAAGAAAATATTTTTGTTTACCGAATAATCAACAAACTTAGGGTAACTCTCTTAAGTAAAATAAATTTTACAAAAGAGGTGCGCCTTTTTCGTAAGTGACACAAACGGTAAAATTTTTAATCTTAGGTTCGGGAACTTATTGATGGATAATACCTCAGTTGAAGGTATTATTTGTTGGTGTTCTTTTACCAACTTGGTTAAAATTTTTATTTCTTATATTAATGAATTCACAAGAAAAATCCGGAAGAGCAAATATTTTTGTATTTTCTTATTTATTAATCTTCTACTTATACTAAAAAGAAAAGAAAAATATTTTTTTATTTTTTATATTTTTAATTTGGACAATGACTTGAATTGGTTCGAAGATGATTTCTTTTATAAAATCCTAATAGTGAGCAAATAAAGGGACAATTAAACCTAACTACGAAAAAACAATAACGGGAAATTAAATTTTAACTAAAAACGCAAATCGAGAGTCCTAAACGGGACTTAAAAACCCTAAATTATCAAAATTAAGTCCTACAATGATCTTTTTGGTTTTTATAAGATTTAATTGACTAAAAAGCTAGGGCAAAGAAAACTAGACCAAAAACGAAAGAGTTTTAAGCTAAAAATATGAACGGGATTCAATCCCGTTCTTTAAAAAACCAAATTTTGCAATTTTAACCCTACAGAAGCAAATCTATTTCTTCTAGGTTCTAAATGTTAAAAGAAAATTTTCTAAAAAAGAATTATATTTTTTTGACTTTTTTATAATTTTTATGAATTAAAAACGATTATAATGAAAATTAAATATAAAAAATACTAAAGGTTTTATAAAAAATCTGAAAAAATTCGGAAAAATTGCTTAAACTTTGACAATCCTAAGAAAAATAAGCTAGGCAAAACAGCTTATCAAAATAAGCTGTTAAAAATCAAAACGGGCTTATAAGCTTAATGGGCCAAAAAGGTGATAAAACAATAATGGGTGCAAAGAATGACGGATGAGCTATTGTAGCAGAGTTGGTTGTGTGTGTTGGGTTAAAACGCTTGGTTGATGGTGGTAGAGGTCCCGGGTTCGAGCCTTGCTCACCCGGGGCTTCCCACTATCCCAAGTGTTTTTGTTTTTGCCATTTTTTATAACTTTTTAGAACACTTAAAAATAAGCAACTTTTGCAAAACAACTTTTTTATTAAACCTAAAATAAGCTCAGAAATAAGCTTCTAAAGTGACAGAATGCTTATACTATCTAAATGACTTAACTATTTTAACTTTTAAGGTAAATAAGCAAATGCAAAAGAGAAATAAGCTAAATCAGATAAAAAGCTATACTAAATGAGCAACAAAGAACAAAAATAAGCAACCAAAATAAGCCATAATGGGCTAAATAGACAGTTTTAACTAAAAGGCTATAAAACATAAAGGTTTTTAAGCTAAAATGCAAATAAGCTCAAATAAGCTTAAACCTAAAGGAAATAAGCTAAATTGCACTTAAACTAAACTAATAAGCAATATTAAACCTAAATAAGCTAGGAAAATAAACAGATAAGCACAAATAAGCCAAATAGCACTTAAGCCAAAAACTGCATACAAACAAAAAGGGGGGCACTTTTGCGCTTAAAAATAAGCTCAAAGATGGATCCTTATGCCTTAATGAGTTATACCACTAAAAAGCTCTAACAATAAGCTACAATAATCATTAATCAAATAGGAGTTTGAAACACAAATAAGCCCTTAAAAGCTTAATGAAAAAGCTGTTTGTTCATTTCTCAACACTTAGAAAACTTTTTTCAGTCTTAACAAACCACTACTTTTGAGCTTAAAAATAAGCAAACAAACAGATCATTATGGATCTCAGACCTTCAAACAGATTAAATTTGGACCTCAAAGAACAATAATCAATAATCAAAAAGCATTTTGAAATTCACAATAAGCAAAAAAGCATTTGAAAAAGTATTTTCTCAAATTTTCAATACTTAGCACTTTTTTGACAGTTTTGGCAAAAACTTCAAAACAAACTTGCAGGTTTTTAGAGCTTTGATTCTATCCTTTTTATCACATTTATGAACACAAAAACAACTAAAAAACACAATAAGCTAAAGCTCAATCTAATAAACAACCAAAATAAGCTACCACTTAATAGATTCAAACAATGAATTCTTAAAATCTTAATTTTGAGACTTAACACTTAAAAACTTAAATAAAATGACTTTTATGACTACTTTTAACTAATCTAAACTGACTCAAAAAGCATAGTAAGTTTTAAACCCATTTTACCCCCATTAAACAGGTGTAAACCAAAACACCCTTTTTTAAAAACAGTTTTAGTACTTTTAACTTGATAAAAGCTATTTAATCTAAAACTCTTCATAAAGACCATATCGTTAAACAGGTTATAACAAAATTAATGAACAATTATTAGCAATACAAAATAGCCATAATAATAAGCTAAGACACTTATGCTTAATTTTTGGTTTTTTATAGTTTTTATTACATAACAAGTAAACTAAGATCTAAGCTAAATAGTGAAACATATTAAGCATTTTTAAACAAACATTTATAAGCTAGAGATAAGCTTAATAGAAACATTCAAAAGAAAATATAAGCAATTATTCAGCAGTTTAAGCTAGGAATGCAATATTAAGCTTTGAAATTTTAAAAAGGGAACTTCACCATAGCCTTTTGCTACTAAACAGGGCTTAATCAAAATGCTTAATGGAGCCCATCAACAAGCTCTAGATTTATTCTTAGATAAGCTAGTTATTGTCTTGGAAACCCTTCCATGACTGGTTTCCCTTCCAAAATCAGCTGAGGTAATTTGATTGGAGATTTGGAGAGATATGAAGTCATATTTAAGCTTTAAGTCTAAATGTGAGTGTATGCTAGCTTATGACTGCTTATTTAAAAGCTTATTTGACTGTTGAGAGCTTATTTGAAACCATTTTGTATATTATCAAAGGAATAATCGAATCATGTTTAGATTGAACTATAATTCTTATTACTAAAATATGAAGTACAATGCTTTTTAAAAGGAAATTACACGAATTAAAATGAACATTTAAGCGAAAAAATTACTTAAAATAGTCCTCACTAAAAGCTAAAACTAGATACCCCCTTGTTGAGTGAATGACGGTCCTGTGTATTTATAGGAGAGAATGGTTGTTCTAGGCCTTGTAATTAGCGTCCCCTTGGTCTTGATCATCACCCTTCATTCCTTGCAATCATTGGCTCTTCAATCTTCATTGTTGGATCATTAAGTGAGCACATAGATTGCCAGCGTGTCATTCCTTGTGTCAGAGGCCTTGTGCTTCTTTTGGCTTGTTTTTAGTATAAATTCCCATTTTGAGTGTGTTTCTTTGGATCCCACATGACATTCCCTTGACAATTATAGCCATTGAGAGAGCTTTGTCGATGATTTTTGATGCTGACTCATTACTTGGCACTTGAATCTTTGTTCCACATAGTCAATGCATTTTACCTTTGCCCCACCCCATTTTTTGTTTACCCTTCAACTTTTTGACATGGTAAATGGAGGAGAACGACGATGAACAGTAAAACGGTATTTCCCGCGCCCTTTTCTTTTCTTTTTATAACTTTGTTTGACTGAGTGGATTTGGGCCCGGGTAAAAAGGATTGGGCCATGGTATATCTTTTGGGCTCGAGTTATACTTAAGAAGATAACAACCGTTATCCTTTTATATAAAAAGGACTAACGGTGTTAGTCATTCAAGGACCATTTATGAATTTTGTTTAACAATGAGGGCTAATTGGGTATTTTGAGAATTTTGTCTTTTGTGAGTTGACCAATGGTTGACCAAGGGTTGACTTTTGATGACCTTTTGCTAGAAACTTCCGGCTCTTGTGCACTCTATCCGTTCCCGTGTTCGTGTTTGTCCGGTTTTGACCGTTTTCTTGTAATTTTTGTACTATCCGTACCTACACATTCACAAACAACAAAGTACACAAATACAAGCATATTTTGCACATTTTGATCATTTAAGGGCCATTTTGGTATAATAAAGATATGTGATTTCTCACATATCAGTGAACATTTGGAGGTTTTGTTTAGTCTCACTTGTCCTTATACTTTTTACTTTTTCGTGGTGGAACTCCATATTGGGTTTTTGGTTGATTTTATGGATTTCTTCCCTAAGATCACTCATATCATGATTTAGAATCTTAAGTTTTTCAGTGATAGTACTAAAAGAGTTGTTAGAACTTTCCTCCTTGTACCATCTATGTGAATGGTCTACTTTCTCCTGGATTGACTCCAAAGCTTCACTAGCAGTTAACCTTGTAATTAAGCCACGAGAATCCAGGACCTAACGGGTGTGAAAGTTTAAGCCTTTGTAAAAGGTATTTACTTTTTGATAGTCATTCAAATCATGAAATGGACACTTAAAGAGGAGTTCATTAAATCTTTCCCATGTATTAGAACAATGGTTTCCCCTTCTTCTTGTCAAACAAATTGAATTTCTACCATTTGTTTGGAAAGTTATGAAGGTAGGGCAGAGAATTTTTGGATGAAGATTTGTTTTAATTCATCCTATGTTTTTAATAAGTCGGATGAATTTCTTCTCAACCATATCTTGGCGGCTCCTGTAAGAGTTAAGGGAAAAATTTGTACCATTATGTCATTTCCTGAAATCCACGTGTGTTGAATAAACTAGCGATTTCTAGGATTTTTTGTAAGTGTTCTATAGCGTCTTCAGTCTTTCCTCTAGAGAAGGTGTTCTTACGTAATTCCTTCAATACTTGACTTTTAATTTCAAACACGGCATTCATTTCAATCTCAGGTCTTTTTATTCCCATTTACGAGTTATTACAATTTAGTGCCAGATATTGTTCTAGTGTAAGTGTGTCGATGTTGATATAGCTAAAATCTTCCGACTCTGATTCTGACGATTCATATTCATAGAAGGAATAAATATTATGGACCGCAATGGGTGTGATATCTTTTCTATTTCAAAATTTCCTTTCGAGGTTAGCGAAAGGAGTGAACACTTTTGTGTTGCTACTCCTAGTCATGATCGAGAAAGAGGGTCAAATTAAAACTATCTTTTAGCTCCTCGGCAGCGGCGCCAAAAACTTGATGCGTAAATTGTTTTGAATAATATTTTACCAAGTTTTCAATTTATAAAACTCGTTTACCGATACACGCACTAACGGGCAGAAAACCCGGTCGTATGTAGTGCAGTAGTTTGGTAAATCCGAGGTCGTCCCAAGAGCTAAGGTTAAATAGTTTAATTTGATTATTGTCACGATTTGAAAATGGTTTAAGGTTTGATTTTAAGAACTACAAAAAGTAAATGCAATAAAGTAAATGGATAGAAGAATTCAGGGAGAAAGGCGTGCTAATCTAACCATTTCACTACCAATGATACGATTATATTTTCCTGTGCAATGTTTAATTATAAGTTCTATTAGTGGTTCTAATGTCAACAAACTAGAATTTTCATTTGAGGTTTGTCCTATACTTACTCTGTGATCCCACATTCCACTACGATCACACGAGCAGGGCGTCTAAGCTTGCAGTGGTTAAATTCCAACTACCCTTAAGACCAATCTATAATCTAAACCGATTATTAACCCTCTCTAAAAGAGTTCCCATACTTTTTAAGTATTTAATGTGACAAAGGCGGTAATCTGGTTAATTCCTACACTAGTGATAGATGTCAAGCTACCCTAGTACCATAGTATATCCCTAGTTCAACAGCCGGTAAGTCTATTATCAGGTTTTTTACATGATTTATTAGATCTTGTCTTAGGTGGAAACAGACGGGTAGAATTTTTAACACTGTTGGTCTTAGATGGGTTCCAACTGGAAAGACATTCACCTCTAGCACAACCAAGGTTGACAGTGAACCTCTAAATGGTTCAAATGAAGATATCGCTTACCCATATGAATGCGAACAAACTCTTGATGTCAGTGCAGTACTTTTAACTTAAGTGCAGGTACATCCTTCAATCCTAAAAAGGAAAGACTCAGAGTTTGGTTGCTGAAAAGATTGATATCTTAGAAACCATGGCTTCAAGGTATTATGATCTGACGAACAAGAAATGACTTCTAATCATAACAGTGCAGAACTCGGAATTCACGACCACGACAATGAACCGTCTAGCTCAAAGCTAGTTCCAAAAGTTGTTCCTCCAGCAGACAAGACAGCTACATCACAACAAGAGTTGAAATTACTATTTAGTACTATGTATGAAGAATACTTCAATGTAGGAAATCCAAGTGTGTCAAAGTCTTCCGCTCTCTCTGATAATCTTCAACAACATGACACACAACCTACAACAAATATTCACCCTACATCAGAACCGATTAATCCACTAACAAATGTCAATGTTGAGGAAAACGTGTAAATATTTTTGAGAATAGCAAAATACAAAAATATAAAATATAGAAAACCAAATACAAAAATATAAAATTTCAAAAAGAAAATACAAAATCAAAAATTTTTTCAAAAAAGAATCTTCTCGACATGTCTCTTGGAATAGATAGCATTTACGTACCTAGAAATGTTGATTAATATCAACACGGGCGTGTAAATGAAGTTCATGCAAGAGTTCAAATGCTTTCAAAACATGTCATTTCTAATTTTCTTTATCACTTGTAATCACTCTCAGATTGCAACTCGGACCCGAATGACAAAGGAGAGTGTACGTTTCAATGCATTTATCCTTAGCGTTAGAAGAGAAGTCTTCTTACATGATCTTTTTCAAAATGTTGAACACAATTTTTCAAGAATTTCTCAATGACAAATTCAAATCTTTCAAAATTGTGTGTTCAACACTCCATCTCGCATAAAGTTTTACAAGACAATTCTTCTACATTTGGTGTCATTTTTGAAATGAGTCAATGTTTGAGGGGGAATTTTTCTAAAAATAAAGTTTTAATGATTTTGGATACATCATCTCACGACAATTCTTATGTATTCAAAACATTATTAAAAATATCTTAATAACAAATTAGTAATAATAATGACTACTCAATAGATTGTATGTTATAAGATGATCCAATGTCTGAGCACAATATTTCAAGAATTCTTCAATGACAATTCATAATCTTTCAAAATTCCGCATTATGTAAAAACTCTTGATTAATATATGAATGATAACTAAATTTTTCCAACAACGTCTCTTTTAAGTTGTTTTCTATGATTATGATTGTTGTATCCATGAAGTAATACCCCAGATTAGCTTCCGCTGCTATATTTAAAATGGGGGTGTTACAGATTGGTATCAGCGCCATGGTTATAAAGAACAAGGTCAAAACCTTAACTATAACCACATTTCTTTTTCAACCATCGAAGTCCTCCGTGCCACTACATTCTAGAACAAGTATGTAAATATACATATCTATTATACTATTACTTATGTTATTTACAAACTAGGTTGTTATCAGAACGATGTCTTCTCCCAATCGCTCTACTTCCGATATTGAGGATGCTTTTTCCTCTATGAATATTCTTAACTATACTTCGGTCTCATCGGATTATTTCCCAGCTTCATCAGGAAGCAGTTCTTTTAACTCTTCGGAAAACTCTACAGATAATATGATCCCACTAGTATTCTCATCTTTCTACAATAATCCTTGTTTGAAGGACGTACAAGCATTTTTAGCTAAGTAATCACTATTTTATCACCAGATCCTACTTCTTCACCAGCTATTTGACTACATCTCCGATATTACCACCATCATTACTATTTGATCCTCGATATTTCTTTGTTCCTGAAGAACTACTACCACCTAAGAAGCAAATCCATTCTCCATCTTCTTCCTCAACTACGTTATTTAATTCATCTCGGAATCAAATTTGTAATTTAGTATCACCATCTTCCTCAGTTTATACACCTACCCCTCCTCAGATATTTGAAATAGGAAAATGTTCAATTAAGATGTATCTGAAGCATCATGAGGAACAAATCGAAGATATTTTGAATTACTTAGAAGAACTCTCTTTTCACCGCATTGAGAAAATAGAAGAAGACGTAATTAATGGAACTAACAAAAGACTGAACTCAAAGGAAATCCGTACTTATATGTATCAACTTCAAAAGAAACGGTTAGGCAAAAGGATAAGATTGCATTTGCTCACTACAAAAATTCTGATCTTGAACGTGGGTAAGAGGGGGGGGATTTTATGGGGGGGGGGGGTGGGGGGAGGGGGGGGGGGGGGGTGGAAATATCATTGAGAAAACCCAAGCAAATCACAAACAAATCAGGAAGATCTTTAGAAATGTCATCTACCACTAAAAATCAACAACTCTAAACTAGTTTATAAGCTTTATCCTAAGCCACGGGATGTGTGGTATAAATAAAAACGCTTGTCAAATCTTGACTATGTACAGTAAAAAGGCAAGTTATTTATAAAGGAAATCCCGTTTCATACCTTATTGTTTCCAACTTATCTCTCTCTTCCATCATCATCTCCATCATTTGTATCATTATCTCCGTCTTCATGAATCATACCATAACTTCTAAGTGCTTAAAAGTTCAAAAATAAGCATTTCTCTAAGCATTTTAAGCATCACATTTTCTTTAAAGTATTACCTTTCTAAACTTGTGATGTCATTCTTACTACATGTTCTCTTATGTTGATAGAATGCCTCCCAAAAGGACGTCAACATCCGAAACACCAGCCATAACTTTAGATGCCATCCGGCAACTGATTGCTGATCTTACTACAGCCATGGAAGCACAGACTGCTGCCATAGCAAGTGCTAGTAATCCCAACAATCTTACTGGAACTCCTACAGTAAAAATGGGAAACTACAAAGAGTTTATCAGCTGTCAACCTTTCTGCTTTAATGGTACGGAAGGAGCAGTAGGCCTTATTCGCTGGTTTGAACGAACTGAATCAGTATTCTCACGAAGCAGATTCTGAGAAAATAATGTAACATATTCTACTCTTACTTTAACTGATGATGCCTTGTCCTGGTGGAATGCACATGCCCAGCCTATGGGAATAGAGCAAGCTAATCAAATCACCTGGACTGAGTTAAAAAGGCTTCTGACGAACAAGTACTGTCCTCGAACTGAGATCAAGAAAATGGAAGATGAATTTTATGGTCTAACTGTTAAATGAAGTGATCTCAAAAACTTATATTAAAGATTCCAAGAATTAGCATTCTTATGTCCAAACATGGTGCCAAATTCTGAGAAACTTATGGAAGCTTTCATCGAGGGACTGCCGCAAAGCATTGAAGGAAACGTTACTGCTTCAAAACCTCAGACTCTGGAAGAAGCCACCAACATAGCTCACAGACTAATGGACCAAATAATAAAGCGTAATTCTGTGCAAGAAACCAATGATCACAAACGAAAGATCGATGATAGAAGGAACACCACCACCAACAACAACTACCCCAATGATCGCAACAACAATAACCACTCCAACATCGACATTAAAAAAATAACTACCCAAATAAACCGTATCAATAACAACCGCAACAAATACACCATACAGCAGCAAAATGGAAGGCAGGAAATCTTTAAGGCCAATGGAAACCGTAGATATAATGGACCTCATCCCCTTTGTAGGAAGTGTACTCTACATCACACAGGACCGTGCACTGTTAAGTGTCAGAATTGCTACAAAGTAGGCCATCAGACTAGAAACTGTAGGAGCTAAAAACATCTATTTTCCAACATCACTCTATCTCTCAACTAAATCTCGAGACATGTAACATAAGTATCAACTCTTTTTCATATGTAAAGTTCGTATGTAAAGTTATCTATGAAATAATAAAGAGATAATTCCGTTACATCTTGTTATCTGGTGGTATCAAAACTCGACATTATTTGTCGATTCTATCATACTCAAACTCTAAATACTCTCCTCATACCTTTGCAACATAAATTTTCATCCTCGATTATATGGGCGTCAGTACAATCAACATCTCAATATTATCTAACCATTCATGATCATATCATTTTCTACACATTACCATATCATGTTTTTATGCTTAGGTAAGACGATTTATGATCATCTTATTGAAATGAATTAGAATGCTTCTTCATTTGAATAAGGAAATTATAAATCCCTGAACTATGAATTTAAAATTCCTCAGGTTACAAGGAGTTGGACGGCTTCATTTGTAAGTGACTAATTATAAATAAGTAGGCTTAAGTATATAACATACGTACAAACAAGTTTCTTTCAATCCGTTTGTACAAACAATTCCTTAATCATTATCATTATTACCTTCATCATCTGTTCATTTCAAAATCTGTATCTCACGTGATTAGCAACTCTCTTACAATCGTTCCTTGACATCACTCATTCCATGATCTCCATATTCTAAAATTTTCTGTTATATTCTGCAACGTAATAACAAGGAAACACACAAGAATCTATACAATGTCAAATGATTTCAATACCACTAGGTATGAAAATTTTGACAAAGACTTGTGATAGCATTCTTATTCGATGTTGACTTTTAAAGGTTAATGAATAACAATTCTTTACGATTAGAGTGGCATAGCAGAAGTAGACCATAACCCACAGGTTCCGTAAATCGAAGTATTTTATTCACCCAGATTCTACCAGAATCTAGAGAAATTCTATTGACTGTCACCAAGAGGTATGATCTTGAAAATAAGTAGACGTGTGAAAGGAGGTAATTATAATTATGGTGTACAACATAATTATAAATGCATCACACACATGGACTTGTGACCTTGATTAACCTAACATAAAAATCAAATTCATGCCCAGTACCTACATCTATTCACTATAACTTTCAACTAAATCTCGAGACGAGATTTCTGTAAGGGTGAGACTAAAAAACAACCCAAGAATTTTCATCAACCTATTTTACTATTATCACAATTATACGGGGAAATTTTTCGCTTTATTACATTACTTGTATTGTTAATATCTCAGTATGTCATGTAACTTGCATAACTAAAGTAGACGAGCTCACGCAACCTATCTATGGCAATCCTGTCTTCATATATGTCAAGAAAACATCATAACATGTCAAATCAATATCATAATATTATTATTACAAGTTACATTATTCCTATAAGGTACCATTTGCAACATCATATTAAAACAGGCTTTAAACCATTATCGGATGCCCTAAACCTTAATCTCATAGAAGGGTTAACCCCTAAAGTGAATGCACAAGATACTAAAGAATATGACACACAATATAACAAACCTAATTTGAAATTATAAAATCTCTTATCAACTCAAAGTACAAATCTCTAATAAGTCTCAAATGTACAAGTCATTAAGCATGATCTCTAAAATAGCCGTTTTACCTCCGTTTTCATTCTAATTTCGTCACCATCACTTATGTGCAAGCTACTACACTCAATATACAAGGTGTAAACCCTAATTATTCAATTCATAAGCTTTCATACCTCTTTTGTCATTCAAAACCCTAATTCAAAACCCTAAACCCTAAAACCAAGCTAGTTTCTAAACCATGACTCGTTTCTTCGTTTTTATCCATTATAAACCTAAACCAAGTAACTTAAATAAGTTATAATACATTAAATTACAACATTAATCAATCATATTCCATATCATTTCATCATTCTACTTCAATTATACAAGAAACGAATCCAGAAAACCCTAATTGTGCCCTAATTGTGATTTGACCCGTTTCCTCATTTTTACCATTTAACCTAAACAAACCTCTCAACCTTTTGATTATAATACTTAATATAAACCTTAGGATGATACCTATCATCCTAATCCAAATGTACATGATACAAGCTAGAAAAACTCAACCCGAACCCTTATAACCGTAAATGAACCCGAAATACAAACCCTTGCAAAATGACCCATTTTAACTATTTTTCTTGCAACCAAGCACCTCAATGACAAGCACCTTACCTCCCTAGCTGCTTACAAGCACCTCTCTTCAAAATATCTTCCATTTATATTGTTTAAAATTGCACATGATCTTCTTATTTCTTCTAGTGCTAGCCGCGGCATCAAAAGGGGTAAACACCTCATCAAAGCTAGTTTCTAGCTTAACCAACACATCTACTAGCCCCTCCTCATCACCCTCTAGACCTCCTATGTGTCCTAACCAGATCATACAAGTTTCTTGAGCTCTAAGGGTCATTTTACCTATAAATAGCAACCATAACTCTTCATTTTTCTTCATCCCCCACTTCCTCCTCTATAACCCTTACATAGAAGCAATCCTTTGCTCTAATAGATCCTAAGTGATCTTAAGAAGGCTCAAGTTCAGAAAGGAAGCAAAAGAAACCAAGAAACGAAGCCCGGGAGTCGTTATTCTAGGCGTACGAAGCCGAAAGTCCCGATTCTGACCCGTTTCCAAGCCATAAGCTCAAGACCAGGTTCTCTAAGCTTATGTTCTGCTTTCATAACGTCATAATGTTCATATGATCTTGCTAAAATCATAATATAAAGCTTTGAACTCAAAAACTATACCTGTTTATGCCATTTTGATCCTAAACCGTACACCAAAAACCCCAATTTCGCGTTTTATAAACTAAAGTTATAATGATTAAATATTGTTATATCTATCCTAGCATGCTTAACTAATTTTAAAATAACCACTTTATTGATTAATGAAGGAATTTGAACTTAAAACCCGCGCGTTACTTTTGAAACCTAATTTGACCCTTTGCTTCCCTAGCCTAACAATCGTTATTTAAACTTGCGTTACTTAAAACTTCATATTTTAGTTTATTATTACTATAAATATCTTTTGAAAATGTTTAACATAAAGCTTGCATGGCAATTTGGCACATGTATATGTAATTATAAATCCATGCAAGGGTATATATAGTAACTTTTCTGAAATTAATAACTAAAGGGCTAAAAATGGATATTTTATCAAGTTTTTTAACCCAGGGATCTATTACGTCACTTTTCAAAGTCCAAGGTTTACTTGGTATATCTTTCAAAGTTGAAGGACCAAAGTCATAAAAATGCAAACTCCAAGGCCTATTTGCAATTTTTCAAACCCTAGGGTCTAAAATGTAACATTTTGAAAAAGTATAAAATCATGTTATAAACCTACAAGACAGAGACTTTAATTAACGCTTCTCCCGTGCTTAACATTTTCCAATATTGAATATTGGTTGATGGTGGTAGAGGTCCCGGGTTCGAGCCTTGCTCACCCGGGGCTTCCCACTATCCCAAGTGTTTTTGTTTTTCCATTTTTTTATAACTTTTTAGAACACTTAAAAATAAGCAACTTTTGCAAAACAACTTTTTTATTAAACCAAAAATAAGCTCAGAAATAAGCTTCTAAAGTGACAGAATGCTTATACTATCTAAATGACTTAACTATTTTAACTTTTAAGGTAAATAAGCAAATGCAAAAGAGAAATAAGCTAAATCAGATAAAAAGCTATACTAAATGAGCAACAAAGAACAAAAATAAGCAACCAAAATAAGCCATAATGGGCTAAATACACAGTTTTAACTAAAAGGCTATAAAACATAAAGGTTTTTAAGCTAAAATGCAAATAAGCTTAAACATAAAGGAAATAAGTTAAATTGCACTTAAACTAAACTAATATACTTTGATTCATATTTAGCTATTAAGATAGAGAAATTAAGCTCAAACTCTTATTACCAGATATTAATAAGCTATAATAAGACCTAATAAGCAAATTTTAACTAACTAATAAGCTAGAACAATAAACAACTTTATTATGCTATTATTTTTGGTTTTTTTATCTGTTTTATAAACAATGAAGAGCAAATGAAGATCTAAGCTAACAATGAAGCATATTAAGCATTAATCTGCCAAAATAAGAACAATTAAGCTAATCTAAATAGTAATAAGCAAATATTAAGCAATTATAAGCTAGAATTTAGAAATAAGCTAGAAAATGTAAATAGGAAACTTACAATTGCCTTTGCTCAAAACAAGGCTTATAAATGTTCTTCTAAGCTATCAAAAAGCTCTAGCTTATCCTAAGATAAGCTGGGGGGTCCTGGAAGCCCATCCCTTATTGGCTTCCCTTCCATAATAAGCTGTGGTACTTTTTGAGGGAGGATTTGTGTAAGATAAGCTCAACTAAGCTTTTGAGAGCTTAGTTGAGTAATTAGCTATCTTAAGAGTAAATAAGACAGCTAATTGAAAGATTATTAGAAAAATTGAAAGCTTATTAAATCCATTACACATTAAGTGTAAACAAATAAAATCACAATATTTAAAAGTGAACCACAATTTTATTAATTAAACTGAATTACAATGCTTTAAAAAGAAAGATTACAAGTATTTAAAATGACATTTAAACTAAAAATTATAATAAGCTATGTTTACACTAAGACTACACTAAAATTCAGCTCTCCCCTTTTTGTGACTGAAGATGGTCTCGTATTTATAGCCAGAGAAAGAAGCTTCTAGGTCCCTTTACACGCTCCCTTTATCCTTGATCTTCACCCTTCATTTGTTTCCAATCATTGGATCCTATCTTTCATCCGTTGGATTGATGTGTGAGCATGCGGATTGCCAGCGTGGCAATCCCATAAGTTGGGAGCTGTGTGCTTCTTTAACAAAAGATTTAGTGTAAAATCCCGCTCTTTGTGTGTTAGTTATCATCCAACGTGTCATTCCCCTTGTTAATTCTAGCTAATGAGAGCACTTGATGACGTTTTGCTCTGCCAACACAATGCTTAGTACTCGAATCTTTTAGCTACGTAGTCAATTGGGATTTACCCTTTGTTTTTTATGCAGGGTAAAACGAGAGAGATGATGAATAGTAAAAATGAGTTTTCCCGCGCCTTTTCTTTCCTTTTTATAACTTTGTTGTTTGACCCGGGGCTAATAAGGGTTAACTTGGGCCCGAGTTTATAAAAGGGTTTGGGCCGGTTATACAGGCTTGGTGAAATGGTTTTAAAGGGTTTTGTTATAAAGGGATAATGACCGTTAGTCCCTTTAATAACAAAGGACTAACGGTGTTAGGGTTTTTGGGACTTTTTGTGAATTTGGTATAACATTAAGGCTCTTTTGGGTATTTTGAGGGTTTTGGCATTTTGTGGGTTGACCATTGTTGACCAAGGTTTGACTTTTGATGACCTTTTGCTAGAAACTTTCGGCTCTTGTACACTCTATCTGTCCTCGTGTCCGTGTTTGTCCTGTTTTGACCATTTTTTTGTGATTTTTGCATTATCCGTACCTACACATTCACAAACAACAAAATACACAAATACATGCATATTTTTGCACATTTTGATCATTTAAAGGCCATTTTTGATATAGAAAAGATATGTGATTTCTCACATATCACATGGTAACTGTTATTGTAGGAAAATTCTACCAGTGGCAAGTGTCTCTCCCATCCTTTTCTGAAATCTATAACACAGGCTCGAAGCATGTCTTTGAGTGTTTGGATGGTTCTTTCACTTTGTCCATCAGTCTGGGGATGATATGCCATACTTATGTCTAATTGAGTGCCCAAAGCACTCTACGTTGACTGCCAGAACCTGGATGTGAAACGACTGTCACGATCCAATATGATGGATATCAGCACTCTATGCCATGATACTATCTTCTTTATATACAACCTTGTAAGAGTTTCCATACTATCTGTCTCTTTGATGGGGATGAAATGTGCTATTTTGGTAAGATAGACTACAATAACCCAAATTGTGTCATGTCCGCTTGATGTTTTGGGTAGTTTTGTAACGAAGTCCATCATTATTCTTTCCTATTTCCATTTAGGAATTTTTGGTTGTATCAGTAAGCCGGATGGCTTCTAACATTTTGCTTTAACTCTAGAGCATGTCAAACACTTGCTGACATATTCAGCGATGATCGCCTTCATGTTAGGCCACCAATAGAGTTTCTTTAGATCCTGATACTTCTTGTCAGAACCTGGGTGGATGGAATAATTTGATTTATAGGACTCATGCATGATTAAGTCTCTCAAATCACCAAAGTGTGGTAACCAACTTCGGTTCTTGATACAACGGGTTCCATCAGGATGTATTTCAAATGCTTTGTCCATTCCTCGTAGGTTCTTAGCTTTGATGTTCTCTTCTTTGATCGCCTCAGTTTGGGCTTTGAGGATTTGTGATGGTAAATTTAGGTGAAGGGTCATGACTAATACCCTAACTCAGAGTGGTTTGATTTGTTCCTTCCGGCTCAAGGCATCTACTACAACATTTGCCTTTCTAGGATGGTAATGAATCTCACAATCATAATCTGCGAGCAATTCTAACCAACGGCGTTGCCTCATGTTCAACTCTTTTTAATCAATGATATGTTGAAGGCTTTTATGATCAGTGAACACAATACACTTTGTGCCATACAGATAGTGTCTCCAAATTTTAAGAGCGAACACTACTGCTCCCAATTCGAGGTCGTGTGTGGTATAGTTCTCTTCATGAGGCTTGAGTTGTCGGGATGCATATACAATAACTTTTTCTCTTTGCATTAACACCGCTCCCAGACCTTGGAGTGATGCATCATAGTAAACGACAAAATCATCATTTCCTTCTGGTAATGCTAATATTGGAGCTTCACAAAGCTTCTATTTTAGCAGTTGGAAGGCTGACTCTTGGTCTTTTCCCTACCTATATTTCTTGTTTTTCTGGGTTAATTTAGTCAAAGACTTTGCAATTTTCAAAAAACCTTTGATAAATCTCTGATAGTATCCGGAAAGTCCTAAGAATTAGCGTATCTCTGTGGGTGTGGTAGGAGATGCCCAATCCTTGACTGCTTCAATCTTGGCGGGGTCAACGTGAATTCCTTAATTGTCAATCACGTGCCCGAGAAATTGCACGATACTGATCCAGAAATCACATTTGGAGAACTTGGCATACGATTTCTCCATTTTGAGTAATTCCAGGATTGTTCTTAGGTGGTCTTCATGTTCTTCTTTGTTACGGGAGTAGATGAGAATATCATCGATGGACACTATCATAAATTTATCCAAGTATGGTTTGCACATATGGTTCATGAACATAGCAGGTGCGTTGGTTAAACTAAATGGCATCACTTGGAATTCATAGTGTCCGTATCGTGTTCTAAAAGCAGTCTTGGGAATATCTTCGTCACTGACTCTTAGTTGGTGATAGCCTGATCTCAAGTCAATTTTCAAGTAAACACTCGAAACTTAAAGCTGGTCGAATAAATCATCGATCCTGGGTAATGGGTAACGATTCTTTATGGTGAGTTTATTCAGCTCCCAGTAATCGATACACATTCTGAAAGATCCGTCTTTCTTTTAAAAAAATAAGACAGGAGCTCTCCAAGGCGAAGTACTTGGTCGGATAAAACCTCTGTCTGTTAACTCTTGTAGTTGGTCAGATAGTTCCTGCATCTCTGAAAGAGCTAATCTGTAGGGTGTTCGGGACACTGGTGCCGCTCCTGGCATTAAATCGATTTGGAATTCTACTTGGCGAATCGGAGGAAGGCCGGGTAGGTCTTTAGGAAAAACATCCAGAAATTCTCTGACTATTGGTATATCTTCCAATCAGCTTTCGTCTGACTTCTTCTCCATTACTTGGGCTATGAAAACTTGACATCCCCCGGATATATATCTTTCGGTTTTAATACATGATATGAGGCTTAGTTAGGTTTTACTTCGATCACCTCAGATGATCAAAGTTTTACCGTCGATTGGGATGTGGATGACTTTCTCGTCACATATAATTTTGGCATGATACTTGGACAACCAGTCCATACCAATGATGATGTCGAAACTACCGAGTTTAATCGGCATGAGGTCAATTTCGAAGGGTTGGTTTAACAAAATCAGGGTGCAACCATGGATAACGGTATTAGTGCCTACTAGGTTTCCATTGGCCATTTCAACGTCATAGGTGGTATCTAATGTAATTGGTGGGATATTAAGCATGGAAGCAAGAGATATGGATACGAAACTTTTATCGGCTCCCAAATCAAATAATACTCTAGCTAGATGTTGGTTTAGAAGGAACGTACCCGTGACTACGTCCGGGTCTTGGTGAGCATTCTTGTTTCCCAGCACGTATGCTCTCCCACAGGCACTGATTTTTGTAATGCCCTTTCTCCACGTAGGCATGATAAGTTACTAACACTGGTTGTAGGTTGCTTCCAATGGCTGGCCCTTTGTTTCTGCAGTTCCTAGTCTGGTGGACCACCTTGTTACAAGTCTGACACTTGACTGTGCAAGGTCCTGTGTGATGCAGGGTGCATTGTTTACAAAAGGGAAGGTTTCCAGTATACCCACTGTCTTCAGTTAGGGTGGCAGCATAAGCCCTGACGGCTTCTTGCCTTCTCTTTTGCTGTTAGTGGTGATATTTGTTACGGTGGTTGTTGTTGTTGTTGTTGTTGTTGCGGTTATTGTGGTAGTTGTTGTTGTTGGTGATAGTTCTTCTATCATCAAACTTTCGTTTGTGATCATTGGTTCATTGCACAGAACTGTACTTTGTTACCTGATCCATTAACCTCTGGGCTATGGTGGTGGCTTCCTCCAGAGTTTGAGGCTTTGAAGCAGTAACTTTTCCTTCAATACTTCAGGGCAATCCCCCGATGAAGACTTCCATAAGTTTCTCAGCATTTGGTACCATAGTTGGACATAAGACTGCCAACTCTTAGAATCTTCTAACATAAGTCTTGAGATCATTCCCTTTTATAGTCAGGCTGTCAAATTCATCCTCTATTTTCTTGACCTCGATTCGAGGATAATACTTCTTTGTTAAAAGCTTCTTTAATTCGGACCAGGTGGTCTTGTAAGCTTCCTCTATTCCAATTGGCTGGGCGAATGAATTCCACCAGGACAAAGCCTCCTTGGTCAGAGTACCAGTAGCAAATTTCACTTTGTTGTCCTTGGTACAGTTACTGAGGAGAAATACCAATTCAGTTCGTTCAAACCAGTGGATGAGGCCAACAGCCCCTTCCGTACCTTTGAAATAGGAAGGTTTGCAGCTTATAAACTCTTTGTAGCTACATTTTCTTGCTACATGAGTTTCACTTTCTCTGGTGTTCCTATTGGTATTGTTAGCATTTGCCATAGTAGCAGCTTGTGCCTCCAGAGCTGCAGCAACACTATCAGCAACTAGTTTCCTGATGGCGGCCTAAGTCATGGCTGGTGCTGCAGATGTTGATTTCCTCTTGGGAGCCATTCTATCAACATTTACAAGACATCATAAAATAAGAATCCATACAATGATATAGTCATATCACAAGTCATCATATAATAATCAAAAATTTTATACATGGTGATATTGAAATCATTTGACATAGATATTTATTCGGTACAAGTTCTAACAAAGAAATACACATCCTTTGTTATTATATTGCAGGATATAACATAAAATTTTGGAATATAAGACTTCCAGAGATGGGCACTCTAACAAGCATCTAACTCATTAGGTTCCTCGGGGACTAGTTCACTTCCTAGTAGTCGAGGTATGATCCACAATGAGTTATCTAACTTCGCAAAGATAGACTCATCAAAGGGATAGTCTGGTGGTGGTGTAGTCGACCTGACCGGTGATGAAGATCCTACTGATGAAGACGGAGATGATGGAATGGGTGATCCAACAGGAGGCTTAGTGTCTCTAGGTGGTGTAGGTGGGATCATATGTTCAATATCCTGAGCATTAATCATATCCATGATACCTGGATACAAAGGTTCAAGAAAACCTAATGGTAAGAGAGCCATAGTAACCTGGATACATAAAGATACGATACATGAATAATCATAATACAGGATATAGGATAGACAGCCATGACATACATAAATCTATATCATGAAACAGCGAGGTATAACAGAATCACAACTACATTATGTCATCAATAACTTGTCTAAATATTTTACATAACAAAATATTGCAAGTGTTGACATTTATGCCACACGTCCCGTGGTTGGATTCGAAACAAAATCTGTAAATGACAAGGATCTAGTCTAGTAGCTTGGTGGTCATCCCTTGTGGTTCTTGAGCTTATGGATCGTGTCCAGAAGACTCTTCATATCTGATCGGTGGCGAACCTGGATATCCTCGATGAGTACTCTAGAGTGGAAAATCCTGACGCGAGTAAGAACAATCTCATCATCATGCTTCATCTGCTCTCTTTGAAATCCAGCAATCTAAGTACGGGATTCTTGAAGCTCAGTCTCTAGTCTGTTAAAATCTTGTTGTATGATTACTCGGCCATCAACAAGACCTTCTATACCATACTCTATCTGCTCAATGCGTTCAAGGGGAAAACTCATCTAAGTGATTCTAATAGTATGATCTGTATCTCATGTCGCTCGGGCGGCATACTGGGTATGAAAATTGGGGCTGTCGAGCCGCTGTAGTTCTTAGATTCTTTCTCAATTCAAATACTCGAGGTGGGGTAGAAAGATCAGTAGGGAAAGATGATGGTGATAGGAAGTGGGTTCATTTTTGAGGCGGTATATTTTCCTCAGGGACAGAGTCTCCGGGATGAGATAATGGTGATGATGGTACTACTGGAGGTGAAGGCAAAACAGGTGGTGAAGCAATATGAGCTCATGGTGCACGTACCCTCTTCCGGGTCATATGAATGAAAGTCATACCATTAGGGTGATACCTAAATAGCCGCATGAAAGGTTCAGGCTCATAAGGCTGTAGAAGTCGAGCCTTTCTACAGGGACAAACTGGTGCAGGTGGTGGTGGAATAGTGGATGAGGATAATGAATCAGATGATTCCTTATTAGTGGCATAATATGCTCGTTTGATCTGCATATACGGATCATCAAGAAAAGGTGTGATGGCTAGTGGGGCTGAACGATCCCCAGATAGATCCTCTGAAGGGTCAGACTCAGTTTTGGACTCAGAAGAGGTGTTCCCTAGTAAGGCTGGGGAATAGTCCAGTGAAGCCGGGGTGTAGTTTGTAGAGGAAAAAGCATCCTCAACATCGAAATCGGATAGGATGATAACAGGATGGGTGGATCTAGACATAACTCTGTAACAACACAGTGGAAATAAACATAAATCATTTATATTTAACTAACAATTGTGTATCATCTGCTAATCAAATCTCTTACACACAATGTTTAGGAAAAATATAGTGTCACGGAGGACTTTCTTAGATGGAAAAAGTAGTTATCGTTAAGGTTTTAACCTTGTTCTCTATAACTCTGGCTCTTGATACCAATCTTTAACACCCTGATATTTCAACATAGCAGCAGAAGCTAATTTGGGGTATTACTTCATGAGTCAATAGTCATAATAATAGAAAACAACTCATAAAGAGACGTTTTGGAAAATTTAGTTATCATTCAAAAATATTTCAGAGGTTTACAAAAGGAGGTCCCAAAATAGACATAAAACATAGTGCTTGAATGATAACAGGGTCGGACGTCTTCAAGTCCATGCCACTCCATGCCTTAAACTGCTAATTACCTGATATAAACATGCTAAAAGGGTCAACACAAAGATTGAGTGAAATTCACAGGTTTATAATATAATGGTTGAATATAAGTTAACATAAATGGTAATAATTGTATAATTACAATTATCATGGAAAACAGTATCATTGCACTAAGCTCATGACACTCAAACGTTAACATGGAAATCATATCAATGATATTTAAGGAACAAATGTCCTTCTAGAAAGGTAATTTTCCAATTACCTACTATTTCTCAAATATAGTGTGCTTGGTTACCTTACTGGTAAACATAAATGGATTCGTCAATCCCGATAGATCTATCCACATATATTCGCGTTCATGTTATGGTGATTAATGGTTCATGATATAAGGGACATTGGCAATGGAGGTAACTTAGGCAATAATATATCAGGATAGCATACAGTTTTGAAAATACTTGTATTCATGGTTTATAGCATGTATCTCCCCACGAGATTTAGAAAAACATATAAAGGTGGGACTATGAACTCACCTTTAATAGGAAAATCTGATTGATGGGAAAAGTGATTCAAATGGAAGTAAACGACTTCGTCACGCAACCTGGGTTAATATGTCAAGTCTTAGTTTGATTGTTTATATATCAAAACTTTAATTCATAAAGTTTAATGTGAATAGTTTTGGTTTATGAGTTTGTAAAAATATCGCATCACTGTTCGGGCTATCATAATCCAGAGGTCATGTAGTAAACATTTAAGGAGCTAGGACACTTTAAATCGTAAATGAAACCCCTCACTTGAAATTCCCTATTAACGTGCTACATTTATAGTTTAAGTGGTAGATTGATAATGATAGGATTTTATATTTTTAGTTTCTCCAAACGTTTGTTGATGATATTTATTATAACTTAACTTGTTTTTAAGTTTCGATCGATAAATGAGGCTCGGTGTGTTGTCGGGGTTTTTAATAAAATCTAAGTCTGATAACGTTTAAATTAATTTTCGTTTTTTAATATGAAAATGTTTATGCTTTATATTCCCCTATATTTCAAAATGGGGCAATATATACCATCGGTAATAAATAGTTTTACAAAACTAATCCTTTTCATTTTATAATTAATTGAATTTATTAATTTAACCCCGTAATTAGAGTTTTGACAAAACAGGTCCATTGTAATTTAAGTCTAGGATATTTATAGTTTTAGCCTAAAAAGTATACAAGTTTCAAAGCTTATAAAAATAATAGTATAGCTTATTTAAATAGCTTTTGAGATCAGCTTATCGCTTATAGCTTATTGGAATGCAAAAATGATTTTTAAAGCTTTAAAGGGCACGTTTGATTTAAGAAAATCAAACAAATGAGTTTATGGTTCAAGGACTTATACAAGTGATTATAAAAGGTGTATTTAGAGCTTATTGATTCAAATAAACTTTAGCTAGCTTATTTGCAGAACGTTCAAAATGGGTTTAGGGTTCACCAAAATGGGTTGATTAGGAAAATGGTTTGTTAAAACGTCTCAAAAGAGTTTTTTGCTTATACAAGTGGCTTATTCAAAGCTTTGTAATATGATTCTATATACATTCAAGAGCTTATTGATGAGTTATTTGTTTACTAAGTACTTATAATGGGTTCGATGGCCTTTATGGGATCAAGTAGTCCTTGGAGATGAATCAAGAACCCTTCTATCTTACACCTTGGTTTCTTCCTTGGCTTATACTCCTTCCTTTCTCTTCTTTGGCTCG
This sequence comes from Tanacetum coccineum, assembly GCA_026074375.1. NCBI lineage: Eukaryota > Viridiplantae > Streptophyta > Magnoliopsida > Asterales > Asteraceae > Tanacetum > Tanacetum coccineum. The sequence goes on along the minus strand of BQNB010091879.1, from coordinate 3,641 downwards.
AAATAGGTCAAGAACAAGTGAAAGTGTTTGATAAAATTGTGTGTTGTGAGAATGTGTGTGTGGTTCGAGTATTTATAGGGCAAGGAAGTTAAGATGGCTAAGTCTTGCATCCTTATCAAGGTGTAATGACTAATGGAAGCTAGGTTTCTAGCTTAGAAAGGTGTAAGGTGATGTAGTGACTAATGGAAGCTAGTGTTCTAGCTTAAAGAGGTGTAAGGTGGTAGGAGGGGTTCGAATAACCAAGGAGGTGACAAGGTGGTGGTGAGGTGTCAACTTGGTGGTGAAAGGGTGATGACAAGGTGGTGACAAGGTGGTGAGTCTTGGTGGAATCTTTGGTTATACCAGTAGGAATCTTTGGTTATACCAATAAGCCGGATGGCTTCTGACTATTTGCTTAACTATTTAGAGCTGTCAATCTTGCAACATTATTCAGTTGATGATCGCCCTTCATGTTAGGCCACCAATAGAGTTTCTTTAGATCCTGATACATCTTGTCAGAACCTGGGTGGATGGAATACTTTGATTTATGGGACTCATGCATGATCAAGTCCCTCAAACCACCAAAGAGTGGTAACCAACTTCGGTTCTTGATACAACGAGTTCCATCATGACGTACTTCAAATGCTTTGCCCATTCCTCATAGATTCTCAGCTTCGATGTTCTCTTCTTTGATGACTCTGTTTGGGGGTCTCTCGAGGATTTGTGTCTGTAATTTTGGTGGAACGGTCATGACTATTGCCCATATACTCACAAAATGGTGTATTCGTTCCTTCTTGGCATAAGGCAATCTGCTACAAAAATTTGCCTTTTACAGGATGGGTAACGTATCTACACCGATCGTAATTGCGGCATTCTTTATAACAACAAAGTTGCTCACATCTGTTCAACTCTTCTGATCCAAGGACTATGTTGAAGGCATTGTATGATCAGTAAACACAGATACACTTTACTGCACATACAGATGTAATGTCTCCAAAATTTTAAGTGCAACACTACTGCTCCCAATTATAGGTCGTGTGTGGTATAGTTTTCCTCATGAGGCTTGAGTTGTCGAGATGCATATGCAATAACTCTTTCTATTTGCATTAACACCGCTCCCAGACCTTAGAGTGATGCATCACAGTAAACGACAAAATCATCGTTTCTTTATGGTAATGCTAAGATTAGTGCTTTACAAAGCTTCTGTTTTAGTAGTTGGAAGGTTGACTCTTGGTCTTTTCCCTAGCTATACTTCTTGTTTTTCTGGGTTAATCCAGTCAAAGACTTTGCAATCTTTGAAAAACCTTTGATAAATCTCCGATAGTAGTCGATGAGTCCTAAGAATTAGCGTATCTCTGTGGGTGTGGTAGGAGATGCCCAATCTTTGACTACTTCAATCTTGGCGGGGTCAACGTGAATTCCATGACTGTCAATCACATGCCCGAGAAATTGCACGATACTGATCCATAAAATACAACTTTGGAGAACTTGGCATATAATTTCTCCTTTTTGAGTAATTCCAGGATTGTTCTCAGGTGATCTTCGTGTTCTTCTTTGTTGCGGGAGTAGATGAGAATATCATCGATGAGCACTATCATAAATTTATCCAAGTATGGTTTGCACACACGGTTCATGTGTCTGTATGAAAACAGCAGTTGTTGGTTAACCATAACGGACATTCTCTTGGAATTCGTAATGTCTATACCACGTTCTAAAAGCAGTCTTGGGAATATCTTCGTCCCTGACTCTCAGTTGGTGATAGCCTAATCTGAAGTTAATTTTTGATTAAACACTCAAACCTTGAAGTTGGTCGAATAAATCATCGATCCTGGGTAATGGGTAACGATTCTTTACGGTGATTTTATTCAACACCCGGTAATCGATACACATTCTAAAAGATCCGTCTTTCTTTTTAACAAATAAGACAGGAGCTCCCCAAGGTGAAGTACTTGGTCGGATAAAACCTCTGTCTGCTAACTCTTGTAGTTGGTCAAATAGTTCCTGCATTTTTTACGAAGCTAATCTGTAGGGTGCTCGGGCCACTGGTGCCGCTCCTGGCATTAAATCGATTTGGAATTCTACTTGGCGAATCGGAGGAAGGCCGGGTAGGTCTTTAGGAAAAACTCCGGGAATTCTCTGACTACTGGTATATCTTTTAGTCGTTTTTCGTCTGACTTCTTCTCCATTACTTGGGCTATGAAAACTTGACATCCCCTGGATATATATCTTTCGGTTTTAATACAGGATATGAGGCTTAGTTAGGTTTTACTTCGATCACCTCGGATGATCAAAGTTTCACCGTCGATTGGGATGTGGACGACTTTCTCGTCACATATAATTTTGGCATAATACTTGGACAACTAGTCCATACCAATGACGACGTTGAAACTACCGAGTTTAATCGACATGGGGTTAATTTTGAAGGATTGGTTTAACAAAATCAGGGTGCAACCCTGGATAACGGTATTAGTGCGTACTAGGTTTCCATCGGCCATTTCAATGTCATAGGTGGTATCTAATGTAATTGGTGAGATATTAAACATGGAAGCAAGAGATATGGATACGAAACTTTTATCGGCTCCTGAATCAAATAATACTCTAGCTAGATGTTGATTTAGAAGGAACATACCCGTGACTACATTTGGGTCTTGGTGAGCGTTCTTGTCTCTCAGCAAGTATGCTCTCCCACGGGCACTGTTGTTTGCTTTCGAGCACTGATTTTTGTAATGTCCTTTCTCCCCTCAAGCATGACAAGTTACTGACACTGGTTGTAGGTTGCTTCAAGTGGCTGGCCCTTTGTTTCTGCAGTTCCTGGTCTGGTGGCCCACCTTGTTACAAGTCTGACACTTGATAGTGTAAGGTCCTGTATGATGCAGGGTGCATCGTTTACACAAGGTAAGGTTTCCAGTATACCCACTGTCTTTAGTTGGGGTGGCAGCATAAGCCTTGACGGCTTCTTGCCTTCTATTCTACTGTTGGTGGTGATCATTGTTGCGGTTGTTGTTGTTGTTGTTGTTGCGGTTATTGTGGTAGTTGTTGTTGTTGGTGATGGTTCTTCTATCATCAAACTTTCGTTTGTGATCATTGGTTCCTTGCACAGAACTGTGCTTTGTTACCTGATCCATTAGCCTCTGGGCTATGGTGGTGGCTTCCTCCAGAGTTTGAGGCTTTAAAGCGGTAACGTTTCCTTCAATACTTCAGGGCAATCCCCCGATGAAAACTTAGTTTTTCAGCATTCGGTACCATAGTTGGACAGAAGACTGCCAACTCCTGGAATCTTCTAACGTAAGTCTTGAGATCATTCCCTTTTATAGTCAGACTGTAAAATTCATCCTCCATTTTCTTGACCTCGGTTCGAGGACAATACTTCTTTGTTAAAAGCTTCTTCAATTCAGACCAGGTGGTCTTGTAAGCTTCCTCTATTCCAATAGGCTGGGCAAATGAATTCCACCAGGACAAAGCGTCCTCGGTTAGAGTACCGGTAGCAAATTTCACTTTACTGTCCTCGTACAGTTACTACGGATAAATACCGATTCAGTTCGTTCAAACCAGCAGATGAGGCCAACAACCCCCTTTATACCTTTAAAATAGGAAGGTTGGCAGCTCATAAACTCTTTGTAGCTACATTTTCTTGATGTAGGAGTTTCACCTTCTCGGGTGTT
>BQNB010091878.1:0-22500 GCA_026074375.1 Tanacetum coccineum | reverse complement strand
CGTGTTGATGATCTGCAAGGTGACTATACTTCTAAAAAATTGCCATTTTAGATGTATCTTTTTGTTCATTTAGTCTAATATACTCTCAAAACATGTTTATCTAAAAGTAAAATAGGCAATGGTGTTTAAATATTCTGCCAAATGTTCGTCCAATGCAATCAACCTCCTAATTCTTTTACAAAACTGTATTTGTTTGATCACATATCCATACTTGATTGCTAATTAAATGAGATCTCCTAACTCATTTAGACATTTATATTGCATACCTAAAATAATCAAGCATAATAATGTCTTACTTTGCAAGAGTCGGGAACTTGATGCATTCCCTTGGCATATTTCCACTATAGAGCTTTCTTCTTGCACTTATATGTCTTGGGCACCTATATATAAAAAGCCGAAGAATTAAAACCCATAAAACCCCTTCATAATAAATAAAACAAAACCAAGATGCTGCTAAAGAAGTTAGTTTTAACGCAGAACCAACCTCAGTTGTCACACCCCGCCAAGGCGGAAACGCGAGGCGTAACGAGAATGGATATCATCACAACACAATGGTGTCTATGATAATACAGGCCAAGTCAAATTAGATCGTAAGCCCAAAAATAAGCTTAAGCAAACACCGCCTTTTATTTTAACAATTAGTCCAAAATCACTGAATCACGCAAACTATTATTTTCGCACAGACAACTCAATTTCGCAACAAAAACTAGAATAATGAATCTTATACCTCTAGATGATATTGCAACCCATAAAACCACCTCCAGGCACAGTCCACAGCTCCAACCGCACCATGCTAACTGCAAAATAGAAAAAAAAACGAACACACTAAAACTGCGTTAGCTTTATACTACAACCAAAAATAAAAATTAAAAGTAGCAGGCAACGAAATTTCATACATATTGCATTGAAATTGTAAAAAATCAAAGTAACTTGTGTCGGTAAAACCAAAATGGAAAATTTAATATGCAAATATCATCATCGTAAGCCACCAAGCCACACAAAAAAATTTACGTTTTCGGTGGCGATTTTGACCCATTATATATGAATGGGTCAATTCGGGTTATGTTATAATATCACACAAAATTGGGTACCCTCCGATCGGAATCACATAGTAATGGGTAGAAACTTCACCCTCCGATCGGAATCACACAGAAATGGGTAGGAACGTTACCCTCTGCATTCCAAAACCCCAAAGAATGGGTAAGAACGTTACCCCGCCGATCAACAACACAAAAAACCTATTAAAAGAGCACATATCATAGAAATAAAGGCCACATAAATGTCCATTGCAACAACTAAAACACATAATCACAGCAATTAAAACATTTAAAAACCATTTGCATCATTTCCATCCCAATTTAAAAACAATGAAAAAAGACGGACTATGAAACTCACATGATGCTCAACGCGGCTTCCCAAATATCCTAGCACAAAACTACACAATAAAATACACGTTTTACAACGCGACTAAGCGCAAATGCTTAAGAAGTCCATTGCCACACTCAGTGATGATGGATGTCTAAGGGGTTTTACCAATCCTCCATGGTCACCCCACACCATGCCCACTTTACCCCTCGTCAGTTACTCATATAAGTCCTACCTAACTATATTTTAATCCGGAAAACGCAGAAGCAGAATTTTAGTGACACTTTCCGATTTTCCAAACCATACCTACCGACCCTCATAAATTCCCAATAAAATCATCCATAAACTTCCATGAGTTTACTATCTACTTTATTTTTCCACTAATTTATTCCCATACTTAAATGCCCCAAATAAATTCCAACTTTTAATTACTCAAATTCGGATCTGAATGCACACTAAAATGTTTGACCTTACTAACCATACTTAGACAACTAATCAGAAGCTAAAACTTTGAGTAAAGTTAATAGACATATAGAACTTAACTTCTGCATTTTGGATAACTTTAATTTGAATTTTGAATATGGTTTTTACCTCTCTAATTCTTACCCAAATCTGACCCGTATTTACGGTTTGACAACTTTTTTTGTAGCTAACATTTAACTAACTTCCAAAACTCAAAATCGTTCGAGGCTAGACTTTTTGAAAAGCAGACTCTCTGAACTATAATTTAGGCACTAGAAACACCTCAAAAAATGTTACCATCACTGAGATATCATCACTTGAACACAGACCTAAAATCTGCCAAACCCTAATTCACAAATTAACGCGATTTAACCCTAACAGTTTGCACCAAAATGATCCTAATCAAACCCTAAACGCACTAGCAAGATCACAACATCATTAATTACAGAAGTTTTAAACCCTAATAATCCATCACATTATTTGTTACATGATTTAAAAAGAATTAGCAAAAGTAGTATCATTACCTAGCGCCCTTTCTTGCTCCTAACACGATCTAGCTCTTAATTCTTGGAATCAAAATTTTGTCTTCCTTGTTTCTTGGGGTATAGTCGACGGCACACACAAGGGGGAGAAAAGAGGAGGCAACAAATGAGCTAGGGTTTTTATTAAACTAACTAAATAAAGTCCTAATCTGACTAAACTTGTAATTTAGATATAATACATTTTTTTCTTTCTTTTTACCCTAAACCGATCGGCATCCCTATATAAATATATATATATTGTCTAATTTAATTATTAATTATGTCATTTCCTACTTTACCTTAATTTCCTACAAAAATCTTAGAAAAATTGGTAAACCTTTTGCATGAAAAACTAAATACTAACTTTCTATTTATAACTTTCATTTCCAAAAATACTTTCTATATTTAAAAAGTTCATTACTAATTCTCATATTTCACGAACCTAATTCACTTCCATTATGACATACTTTCCATAATAATCCAACATATAATTATCCACATATTGACGTAGAAATACATGCAAACACGTCACTCATTTTCATTGTCACTACACGTGAACAAAATGGAAATAACCCTCAATATCTCAAACTTATTTTGAAATGAGATGAACACGCACCTCAGAATGATAATCATGCACATAGATAAATTCACATAGATCACAACTATAGCACATATAAACACTTAGCCAATTCTAAAAGTATGACTAACCTGATCAAATCACGGGTGTCATAGTATCCCCTCCTTAAGGAAATCTCGTCCTAAGATTTAACTAGCCGGTTCAACAGCACGATCAACAAATAATTGAGGATACTTAAACTTCATATGGTCTTCGCGCTTCCAAGTAAACTCGGGGCCACCCTTTGAATCCCAACAAACTTTCACAAGTGATATCTTACTACGCTTCAAACTCCTAACCTCATGGTCTATAATCTCTATAGGTTCCTCAACAAAACGAAGAGTCTTGTCGATCTTGATTTCATCTAATGGCACATGCAGACTAGCATCCGCCAAACACTTCTTCTAATTTGACACGTGGAATGTGTCATGCACACTTCTCAATTCCTCGGGCAATCTTAACCGATAAGCTACAGGGCCGATCCTTTCAAGGATCTCGAATGGTCCTACATACCTCAGTGCTAACTTACCTTTCTTTCAAAAATGAATCACGCCTTTCTAAGGCGATACCTTTAATAACATACAATCTCCAACCTCGAACTCTAACGGCTTACGTCTATTATTAGCATAGCTCTTTTGACGATCCCTCGCCGCTTTGAGCTTTTCCTTTATCAACACTACCTTATTAGTTGTTTCTTGTACTAGTTCAGGTCCAATCAAACTACTTTCACCAATTTCTTCCCATAGAACGGGCGACCTACATTTCCTTCCATACAACGCTTCAAATGGAGCACATCGAATGCTCGAATGATAACTATTATTGTATGAGAATTCAGCTAGCGTTAGGTGAACATCCCAATTTCCACCAAAGTCAATAACATATGCCCTTAACATATCCTCTAAAGTCTGAATCGTATGCTCACTTTGTCCATTCGTTTGAGGATGATAAGCTGTACTCATATCCAATCGCGTCCCTAAAGCTTTTTGCACTGTTGCCAGCAACGTGATGTAAACTGTCCATCTCGATCTGAAATAATCAACATGGGAACTCCGTGTCGTGTGACTATCTCATCGATGTACAACTTTGCCAATCTCTCAGTACTATAATCCTCTCGCATCACCAGAAAATGAGCCGACTTGGTAAGTTTGTCGACTATTACCCATATTGAATCATGCCTACTCTTTGACCTAGGTAGTTTTTTGATAAAATCCATAGTGATCTTATCCCACTTCCATTCAGGTATCTCAGGTTGTTGCAATAAACCCGAAGGCCTTTGATGCTCAGCCTTCACCTTTGAACAAGTTAAACATTTGCTAACATAAGTAGCAATATCCCTCTTTATTCCCAGCCACCAGTACATATCTCAAAGATCATGGTACATCTTATCCACTCCAGGATGTACAGAGTACCTAGTCTTATGAGCTTCGTCTATAATTATCGTTCTCACACCTCCTACTAGCGGAACCCATATACAGTCCATAAAGTATAAACTCTCGTCTTTTTTCGTTTCCATCTGTTGATCTAAACCATGTAGCCTTTCTGCAAGTTCGTTCTCTTGCTTGAACGCCTCACTCTAGGCTGCCAGTATCATTCCTCTTACTCCAGACTAAATAGTCATAGCCATTGCTCGTACAATTCTAGGTTTCACTCGTTCCTTCCTACTTAATACATCAGCCACCACATTCGCCTTACCTGGATGGTAGCGAATCTCACAATTATAGTCACTAAATAATTCAATCCACCTCCTTTGACGCATATTTAATTCCTTCTGATCAAATATGTGTTGAAGGATCTTGTGATCCGTGTAGATAACACTCTACGTACCATACAAATAATGCCTTCAAGTTTTAAGGGCAAACACAACTGCTCCCAATTCTAGGTCGCGCGTTGTATAATTCTTCTCATGGATCTTTAGCTGTCATGATGCATAGGCAATTACTTTGCCTCTTTGCATGAGTACACAACCTAATCCCTGATTCGATGCATCACAGTAGACTACGAAATCTTCAACCCCATCAGGTAGTGATAATATTGGTGCATCACACAAATTATTCTTCAAATTCTGGAAAACCTCTTCCTGTTCCACGCCCCACTCATACTTTTTGTTTTTCTGAGTCAACGAAGTAAGAGGTTTAGCAATCTTAGATAAGTTTGTGATAAAATGTCGGTAGTAACCTGCTAACCCCAATAATGATCAAATCTCGGACGGTGTTGTAGGAGCTTTCCAATAATGATCGAATCTCGGATGGCTAGTCGGGTTCAACGGGCTTAGATTGTAATCTAATATTGTCCGTGTTTCGGGCTTAAAGCCCAAGTTAAACCAAGCCCGACCCGTTTAGAAAGTTACAAGCCCATAAGCCACCTAGCAAGGTATGGGTATAAATATCCCTTCACCACACTTGGTGAAGGGTGTTGGTTACATTTTCTCACACATTTATAACTCACCATTCTCTCTAATCTAGTTGTTTCTCTCTACTTTCTCTCTCTAAGATTTCTTCTTATTTCTTGCTTATTGGTGCTTATTAATAAGTTGTGTTTGGATTATATCATGGGATAATAATAATCTTTACCAATATGCTAGAAAATAATAAGAAAACTTAGAGAGAGAAAGTAGAGAGAGAAACAACTAGATTAGAGAGAATGGTGAGTTACAAATGTGTGAGAAAATGTAACCAATAACCACGGTTTGCTCCCTGTTACTTAGTGTAATTAAAATAGGCCTCGTTCGATGACCAATGGATGAATTTATGACAAAGATGTGTGATTTTGACATTGTGTTTTTTTGTGCTCAGCTGCCACTTAGACGTTACTCGTTTTTAACCGGCTCAAGCGTCTCAACGCAGACAACACATGTACGAGTGAAATCAGATAGAGTCTACTGATCTTTCTGATTTGACTAGTCAGTCATTCATTTTACTGGAAAACTAGTATTTGATTCATATAGAAATCGCACACATGTTTCTTTCCTAGTTGACACACGTCTTGAGTTCATATCGAAATCTCGACAGTCACTACCAAGACGGCATTGATAGACTGTGGCTCAAGCAAAGGATTTCCATTCTATCACTGTGATATAAGAAGAGTATCACTTGATGTTTGGCATATTATCACAAGGATCAAGGGGTCCCTGGACTTATTGTTACCTAATGTTGTTCCTAAGGCAATGATTACAAACATTTTTGTTTATTGGAATTGTATGTTTAGTGAGCATTTTTGAGGATCTCTCGTGGCTCTAGAATCTATAAAGTGAACTTTGTTATTTGGTAATCGGAAGCATTTTAGGCTGGCGCAGGTGACCTCTTTTCATTTCTTCAATAATATAACGCTCGCGTCCTGAGAATGGCTGCTTAGAAAGGAGTAGCGATGATTCCAAAGATCGAGAAAATGAAACAAAATCGTAATTTTAGAGAGATTTCTGGGTGGCTAAGGAGGGTTGTGCAATAATGCATCTTACTGGGTGTCAAATGGATGACTTGTCATTCAATATCAGAAATATATTTCTGATTATCGAAAGTAGATATTATGCACTTGAACCGTTTCCTTGCCTTGAACTAGGTTGATATGGGAGGGCTTCTTTTCTTTTCCACCCTTTGTCCTCATACATTTCTTTTCCATTCTTCAACCCCTTCACGTGCTTACCCGAGACTTATGACTAGTACTACTTGTTGGGTGATGTTAATTTCACGCACTAGCTCACATCTCCAAGTCAGCCGATCCCCTTATTCTTCACTTTGCCTTTTTTCCAATCATACCTAGGACTTCCTTCACTTCTAGATCCTAAATTGCGGTGTCGCATCCTGGGTAGACGTCCCTCGGTTCTATGGTTGGATATGAACGAAGTCATACCTAACCCTTAACGCCTTAACTACCTCCAGGAGACTAAAACAGTTGGTCGGTCTTGGGCTCTTTGCATGAAGTATCCATAAAAACTCATTTGATGTCGAAAAAATCAATCAACGTGTACTGAGAAAAATCATTTGGGGGACCCATTGAGAGTGTCCTCAGAGTTACCAAAATGCTCCCACTTCAATATGCACCTATATTTTGATGAAAGAGTTTTGCTCCATGAGAGGTTATGAGGGAAACGCATCTTAAAGATTGAAGATCGTATCCGAATTCTCTCCTCCGGTTCTGGCTGGATCATGGAATGAATATACCTAACCTTAACCGCCTTATAACTCCTTGAGAAATAACAGTTGGTCAGTCTTTGGGGTATCTCCATGAAGATCCATAAAACCATTTGATAAAAATTCAGTCAACGTGTCTGAGAAATCATTTAAGACACATTGACTGTTTTCAGAATTACCAAAAAACTCTCCCTACACATATGCACCATATTATGAAAGAGTTTAGCACATGCGAGGTTTGGGAACACACTTATAGATTGAAGATCGTATCCATTATTAATCCGTATTGATCACATTTTAATCACTATTCTCCCCCTCAAAAATTGCATATGTGGTTACAATTTTTGACAATTAGTGAATTAAAAATAGGTTAATGTCCATAATTCACAAGAGCCTAACTAAGTCTTGGGAGAACAGGAGTGCATGCAGAATGAATCATGTTATTATACTCCCCCTCAATTATAGAACAGACTGAAAACTTGGAGTGAGAGTTTGTTGAGCACACAATTTTAAAAGAATTTGAAATTTTCTTTTTGAAAATATCTTGAAAAATTGTGCTCAACAGGAAAATATGTGAGATATATCTAATTTACCAGCATTTTCCTTAGTACTTCTCTTGAGCATTTAAAACTTTGAATGTTTATATGACTTTTCTCAAGACCGAGAAGATATGAACTTCCCGTTGTTTAGGATAAATGTACATGCATGAACATGTTCCTTACTTTGGAGACTGAGTCCTAAGCTGACATTTACTTAGAATTCGTAGAGAAAATGTGAAAGGACATGTTTTAAAAGCATTTAAAACTCTCGTTCGAACTTCATTTATTCACCCGTGTTAATATTAATCAACATTTCTAGGTGCGCAAATGTTATCGATTGACGAGAGACATGTCGGAGAAGATTATTTTTGTATTTTTGAAATTTTTTGATTTTGTATTTTGCTTTTATAGGTTTTATAATTTTATAATTTCTTTTTGTTGGTTTTATTTTTTGTATTTTGTTTTTCTGATAATTTTGTTTTTCTGATAAATATATACAAAGAATTACCGTGATTTTGCAAGACGTTCAAGTTCCTGTGGAGACAAACTGCGCATACCAAGGCGACGAACCAAGTAGTTGAACCTATCCACTAGAAGAGCCTTGGTGAAGATGTCGTCCAGTTTATAATCATTCTTGACAAAATACAGTTCAATCGTACCCTTTTCCACGTGTTCCTTTATGAAATGGTAGCGGACAGCGATGTGTTTTGTTCTTGAGTTTTGGACCGGGTTCAGGATATGGCTATGGCTGATTTCGAATCACAGTAGATTGGAATCTTGTTGAAGTGAAAGCCATAGTCCGTTAACTGTGTCCGCATCCAAAGGACTTGGGCACAGCAAACGGATAGAGACACATATTCTGCTTCCGCGGTAGACAACGCAGTACAGTCTTGTTTCTTTGAGGACCAGCTAACCAACTTTTCGCCTAAGAATTGAGCTCCACCGGAAGTACTCTTGAAGGTGTCTTTACATCCCGCATAGTCAGCATCTGAAAATCCGGTTAGTTCAAAACCAGAATCCTTCGTATACCAAAGACCCGTATTATTCCCCGGAGATAACGAAAGATCCTTTTAACCTCCTTGAGGTGCTTCTCGGTTGGCTTAGCCTGGTACCGAGCACATAAACAAGTAGCATGTACAATGTCCGGTCTACTAGACGTAAGATACATTAGGGCACCAATCATGCTACGATATTTTGTTGCATCGACTGGAGACCCATTTTGATCAAGGTCAAGCTTGTCTTTGATCTCCATTGGAGTACCAACGGGATCACAAGCTTCCATTCCATATTTTTTAAGGATTTCTAACACGTAGTTGGACTGGTTTATAAAGATGCCACAGGGGGATTGGTTAACTTGTAAACCAAGGAAAAATGTCATTTCCCCATCATCGACATTTCAAAGCGGCTTTTCATGAGGTCAGAAAATAGTTAGGTATACCTAGGGTGTGTAGAACCAAAGATAATATCATCAACATAGACATGTACCACTAAGATGTCGTCGTCGAAGCGCCTTATAAACAATGTTGGATCAATTGTGCCTTTGAAGAAGTGATTCTGAAGGAGAAACATTGACAATTCGTCGTACCATGCCCTTGGTGCTTGCTTTAATCCATATAGTGCCTTCTTTAACTTGTAGATATTGCTTAGATGATCATCATCAATGAAACCTTCAGGTTGACACACGTACACGTCTTCTTTTAGCGTACCGTGCAAGAATGTAGTTTTCACGTCCATTTGAAACACAGTGAACGATTTGTGTGTAGCATATGCCAAAAATATCCTGATAGCTTCTATTCTAGCAACCGGAGAAAAGGATTCTTCGAAATCTATTCCTTCCTCTTGGCGGTACCCTCTCACAACCAGACGAGACTTGTTTTAGATGACCATGTTTTCTTCATCATGTTTGTTTGTGAATAACCATTTCAATGTAAGAGGTTTTATGTTATCTGGAGGAGGAACTAACACCCATACATCAAGCCTTTTAAACTGAAGAAGCTCTTCTTGCATTGATTCAATCCATGCAGGGTCAGTCATAGCCTCTTTGACATTCTTCGGTTCCATAGTGCTTACTGTTAACGCGTACATGCACATGTCACCATCAAATCGGAGTTGATTCCTTGTCAAAATTGGTCGTAAGGGTTCTCTTATCACTTGATCCAGAGGGTGATCCTTAGTCTATTGAAATTCATGAGGGTATGGTTGGTAAAACGTATGCATTTTCGATGGATCCACATATTATAAAGATGATGATTCAGCATCACATGTGGATGGAGGAGCAAAAGGATTTACAAACGTATTTTCATCGAACATAGCATTTGGAACATTATCAGCAACTGCTGCGGGTTGATGCTGAACATGTTGTTGTGTTTCGAGCTCGTCAACATCTTGTGAAGTGTTTGGAAAATTTGTAGCGTGAGAGGATGAATTTGTTGGTGTCGGTGCTCATGAACATGTTGTTGTAGTTGTCTTTGGAGTCTGAAGAACTTGAGGTGCTTGAGCAGCCGAAGCAGTTCTTGGAGCAGCTGACGGTTGACCACCAATATAATCATCATACATAGCTTCAAAAAGTAAGTCCAATTCACCTTCAGTTGGTTTTTGAGTTGTTATTATTGACGGAGCATAAGTAAGATCGAGTCCTGAACTGATCTGTCCAGAAGTCATGCTTTAAAGCCCGGGTTTTAGACTACTTTGTTTAAAAGCCATTGCTGAAAGCTCATTAAATGTCACATTCATTGTCTCCATGATTTTCTTTGTCCTTCGGTTGTAAACTCTATAAGTACAGGAATCAGCAGAATAACCAATGAAAAAGCCAATATCACCTTTTGCACCAAGCTTCCCAATATCTTTACAATCATTCTTGGGATAACAGAGAGCCCCGAATACATGTAGAAAGGAGATATCCGGTTTTCTGCCGTTAATAAGCTCGTATGGTGTTTTGTTAAATCGACGGTGGATGATGGAGCGGTTTTGAGTATAGCACGCAGTAGCAATCGCTTCAGCCCATAAGAATAATGGTGCACGAGAGAAAATTAACATTGTTCTTGCAGCCTCTACTAACGTCTGATTCCTTTGTTCCACTACTCCATTTTGTTGAGGTGTTCTGACAGAAGACGCTTGGTGAGAGATGCCAACACTATCAAAGTATTCTTTAAGGATTTGATTTTTGAATTCTGTGCCGTTATCGGTTCTTATGATGATGACAGGTGACTGAAGAAGGACAGTAATTCGCTTCAGGAAGGTTTTAATCACTTCTGGTGCTTCATCTTTTGATCTGAGAAAATGTACCCAAGTGTAACGAGAGTAATCGTCCACAATCACCAAAACATATCGCTTTCCATTTATGCTAGCAATTCTCATTGGACCACACAAATCCATATGAAGAAGGTGTAACCTCTGCTTAGAATTTGGAACTGGTTTGGGTGGGTGAGACGCCCTTTTGCTTTTTCCTTGCTCACAGGAGGGACAAAGATGTTCTTTATGATATTTGAATTTTGGAAGACCGGAGACAAGATCGTTTTTGGCAAGGTCATTGATGGTGTCAAAATTGAGGTGGGATAAACGTTGATGCCATAACCATGACTTGGTAGAAGTTGCTCGAGCCATGAGGCAAATTGGGGATGCAGAGGCCATTTCATGGAGATTGATGGTGTAAAGGTTTGTTGAACGGTTTCCTTTTAACAAATCAACACCTTCTAGAGATCTGACAAAACAAGAGTTCCTTCTGAAAGCAACCTCTAAATCTGAATCACAAAACTGCCCAACTGAGAACAGATTGTGCCCCAAGCCCTCAACGAAATAAACCCTGGTGATCAAAATATTTCCCCATTGAAGATCACCGAAACCCAAAATTGCAGCAACATGATCATTTCCAAAGCGAACAGTTCCCAAAAACTTCCAAACAAAATTGATGAGAAGCTTTAGATTCCCGGTCATATGTTTGGAGCAACCCGAGTCGACGCACCATAAACAAATTTGGATACCTGCCAAGAAAAATGGGATTTGAAACCGTTTGATTGCTAGGTTCCAAAGGGTTAGAAGTAACTCAAGCATTAATACCATTAGAGCAGTCAGATTGAATCTCAGATTCAATGGGATGCGTCTTATTTTTCCTTAATGTCAAAAAATCTTCCGGTTGGGTGACCACCTAGGCAAAATCTAGGTTTACTAGCTTTAGGTGATGCAAGTCTTTCGTTGGACCTACTTTCTTAGGCTTTATAACACTTTGCTTTTGTTTCTTTGATTTTGCAGTGTTTGAAACATTTGCACTTTTGTTTTCTTGCCACGAGAATTCATGTAATTCACATAATTAAGCGTACATAAATCATGATTAGCAGGATTAAACAATTGCTTACACATAGCACAAAATAACTTCAGATTTTGCTTACACATAGCACAAACAACTTTAGATTTATCATTCCGAATAGCAAGCTTAACGTTATTACATTCAAATTACATATGTTTCTTATTCTTAGAAAGTAGTAAATTCCTAGGGTGTTCTTCTACTTCAACTTCTTTATTCTTGCTGCAACTACTCTTAGATGTAGAGGGGACCCTATCATTCTTTGTATTGCTCCTAGGATGTGGCCTTCTGGTCTTAACAGTGTTGTCTACTCATGTAGAAGATAAACCATTTAAGGCAGAATTAACATCTTTCTTAGTGATGACATGAGGTTGTGAAACAGTGATCAGATTTGTCCTAATGCTTACTTTAACTTTGTTAGGTACATACTTTTCTTCCCTAGAAGGTTTAAAAGGATTAATCCTAAACATTCCTGTGGCAATCACATTATCATTTTTCATAACTTTTGATTCTTGTAGTGTGGGTACCGAGTTTGAAGTGACTGGTTTTGACAAATCATGTGTCTCATTGATCTTGGGAAGACCCTTAGATTTAGGAAAAGGAGTTACGACATAGAGTTTTAGTTTAGAAGAAGAAGGTGGTTTTCCCAAAATTTATTGCTTACAAAACTGAGTATTGACACTCATACCTTTGGTTGTGTCCTTTTGTTCAGAAACCTTATCAAATAATTGAGCTCTTTACTTAGCATTTTCATAGATCGTGTCATGTAATTTATCTTGCAACGAGTCAATTATTGTTTTGGTTTGAGCCCGTGTCACTGAGATAGAGTCAAATAGGTTTTTGTATGTGGTCTTAAGATGAGCATTTTCTTTTTCGTAATTTCGAACCTGAAACTCTAATTCTACGTTCTTATTTTCTAGTTTCTGAGACAAAGGATAAAGGGTATTTGATACACATGGAGTATCCTTACTTTTACCCTTTTGATCTCCCAACTGAGCTTGCAATCG
Organism: Tanacetum coccineum; assembly: GCA_026074375.1. Lineage (NCBI taxonomy): Eukaryota > Viridiplantae > Streptophyta > Magnoliopsida > Asterales > Asteraceae > Tanacetum > Tanacetum coccineum. The sequence goes on along the minus strand of BQNB010091878.1, from coordinate 9,563 downwards.
TTCGATCTTTTGTTGCATGTCATTATAAGCTTTATCGTATGAAATTTTGTCATATTTGCATTCTTCACACTTTTTGTACCAATCATTCCAAAGTTTAGCATATTGATTCTCCTTTTTAATGATACAATTTTCAAATCGTTCTTTCATACGGTCAAGCTCAGTTTGGAGATTTGATGTATCTATAATAGAATTACTTTGCACAATAGACATAATATCTTAACTGACAACTGCTCTCAAGAGACGCTCAATTTCCAATTCCAAAGTCTTGTGTTTGGAAAGAGATTCATTAGCTTCTTTTACAAGAGATTTGAAGTCTCGAACAAATTTGGCTGCTTCTTTCAAAAATTATATTTCGAAAATTTGAAGTCTAGTATCCACTTGGTTGATGATAGGAAAATTTTCTTCTTTTAAAATTTTGTGAATCTCCTGATGAGCAATGGACGACCAATTGTGTATATCCAAATTCATTTTTTGTTTGACAACACATTGAAGAGTTACAATGGTGCTTTTTACCTCATTTAGAAATTTTCGTGCAACACTTGGTGTAGTATCATCCGAAAACTCTTTATTTGGCATTGAAATGATTTAGAAACATTGGCCGCTTTGGAAGTATTTGAAAAATATTACTTTTCACGTGACTTGCTGTTTGAGAAACAAAACCCCTGAAAGATGATTAATCTTAGTATAATTTGCCGGTTTTATTTCTTTGTTCAATTGTTTCATTTTTAAGTGACTCTCTTAAGCAAGTTGCAGGCTGCAGTGTCTCTTCCGAATCATGCACAACAGGAGGATCATGCTTTTCAAGTAACACTTTGCCATTATACAAACTCTGTTGTTTTCGCTGAGCTTGCTTGAGATAAAAAGGATTTTGATAACACCAAAGCCATTTTCTGTTCGGTGTGTGGTAAAAAACGAGTCTGGCTTAGGTGAAAGCTTGTGCATTCGTTTGAATTGAATTAACCCGTTTTAACCAGAATATTTTCTATTTCCTTTTTTTATTCTCAAGTTGAATTTGTTTATCAAGAAAGCTCGTCTTCGGTTTTTGAAATCTGATCCAACTTTTTCTTTTCTTAAGCTATACTACTCCTACTCCTAGATGTGTTTTTATTCTCTTTCTTCTTTTTTTTATAAGCTGTCAAGGTCCTTTAAGGTGTGCTTGTTGTGTGAGACGAAACCAAAAGCTCAATCCAAGCCCTCTATTTTGCTTGTTCACCAATCCTTTGCATCACAACCCTTAATTAATCATGATGTATTATTGACCAATGAAAGCCCATGGGATTGCCAGGGTGTTCATGAGCCCATGTGGGGGTGGGGTTGAGGTTTTGGGGGTGTGTGACTTTGATTTATCGTGTGTTGCAGGGGTTAGGGAAAACAATAGGTGAACAGTTATGGGGAAAGGGTTTGGCGGGAAAACATATATAAAAGGGGCAAGGTATAAGTTTGAAGAGTGGCAACTTTGGTCCCTCTTTTTGATATAAGGTATTGCAAAGAAAGTCCTTTGTGGTGACGAAGTTTAGAAGATTGGCAAGTTCAGCCCTCCAAGGTGTTTTGTAGTTTTGCAAATTCAGTCATTGGGGACTAACGGCAGTTAGTATGAAAGGGTTAAAACGGCTAACGACAGTTAAGTATGGATTTGGGCAATATATGTGTGTCTTGGGCCATGTTTGGGCAGATTTTGGTGTAAGCCCAAAATTTGTAAAGGCTTATTTCAAGCCTTGTTTAAGTAGCTTAACGGGCTGACCCGGCCCATTAGATAGGTGCGGGTTGGCCCATTAAGTATTTCTTCGGTTCCGGCTTTGACTTATCGGTGTTGACTTTGACTTTTTGTTTGACTTTGACTTTTTGACTTTAGCTTTTTGCGCTCTTCACATTCCCGTGCTTGGTTTTGTCGTTTTTGGCTTCATTTTTCGTCCTTTTGTCGGATATCCGTTTCTTGCACAATATAAGTGAAAACATACAAACACAATGTATTTTTGGTACGTTTTTGGTCATTTAGGTCCGTTTTTAATGGAAAATGGTATGTATAATTAAGCACAAACCACCGGTGCTGCTACAACATTACCATTCCTATTCGGATTCTGATTAGCAATCCCCGAAACAACAATTAGCCCATTCTGATTTCCAACATTCTAAACACCCGGATACTGAACTGCATTCTGAACAACCTAATTCCTGAAATTCTGTACTGCATTATACCCCTTTTGATTCTCAACATTCTGCCCAGTATACTGTCTAAACTGATTCTCACCATTGCCTCCAACCATCTGCATCTGTCTGTCTTGACCCATATTCTTACCCGGTTAAGCAATCTGCCTATTACGAGGGTTTGATGAAATTCTCTAATTGTTGTTGGTTGGTGTTGAGTAGTTTAGTTTGCATGCTTTAACCATTAGAACAAGTGCCATGTTCTTTGCGGTTGTGGGATCTATAATGTCTTCGGGATTTGGCATTGGTTGTTGCATGTAATTCTGGTTGAATGATGGTTATGGGTTATAGTTGTTGTTGTTGTTGGGAAGTGGTTGTTGCATGTAGGTACTTGATGATGGTTGATCTTAGTGAAACACTGGATAATTGAAAGGATTGTTGGAATTTGCCATGAGTGCCAAAGGATCATGTGTTTTTACAAGTCGTTCAGCTCTTTGATCATCTACCTCCTTTTGATTGTACTTCAAGAAATTATACAACTGAGTGTAATCTGTTGTATGCAAGTCCTTTGTTTGATAAACAATGGTAACATGTCGACTCCATTCTGGTTGTAAGTTGTTTAGGAACTTGAGATTACTGGCAGTCTTTTCTAGAAAGTGTTTGTTTCTCTTGAAATCATTCATCAACTTTGAGAAATGATGATAGTAAGACTCAATCGATTCCTCATCAGTGGAAGTAAACCTTTCCCATTCATTAAATAACTTAGCCTTTTTCTCTTGAATTATGATATCAAAACCTTTCATCATTTGTTGAACACGTAACCAGATTTCCTGAGCAGTTTCACAACTATCAACAACAACATATATGTCTTCAGGAAGACCGAGAAGAATAGTCTGAATGGCTTGATCATCGACTTCAACCTGTTTAAGCTCTTTCTTAGTGAGTTCATCGTTTGTCTGCTCATGAAAGGTTTCATTAATATGAACTTCACTGTCTGCATCACTTGGTTCATGAATCATTCGTCTGACATATGGACCATTCATGATGGATTTGTAGATCAACTTTCCATTTGGTCTACTCTTAGCCTATTGAAGAAGACGTGATGACCATGGAACATAGTTCTCTTTGTTAAGCATAGGAGGGCGGTTTTTAGAACCGGCGGCATAAATGTCTTGTTGAGTCGACATTGCAAAAGTGATGTGAAATGATATGTAAGGATCTTAAGTAGGTAAAGTGATTGTTGTTGTGGATTGAAACCAATTAACGTTCACGGGATTTTACAAGTCTTAGATTTAAACTGAGAAAAGAATTGAATCTTTCGCGGGATTTTACAAAATCAAGAAGAAACCGTAAAACAATGATTAATTGTTGTTGAAATCGTTGATGTTATTGAAGTACTTGAGCTTTTGTTAACGATTAATAAGCTTAAAATGACAAATGGTGCATAAACTTTCAACTTAAAATGAGTAACGGTTGATTAAAACTCAAATAAAGACTAACAGTGCAATTATGTTTCACTTTGGAGGGCTAACCGGCTGAATTACAAGTGTTAAGGACTAACGGTGTAAAACAGATTAAACATTGAGGGTTAATGACCAAATAATGGATGAATGATGAATTGGTTACTAAGTCCAGGGGCTGAAAGTGTAATTTCCAATTTTAATTAATAAATCAAATTGTTTCCCTCTTTTTATCTTTCCTACCCGTTTGAAATTGTAAAGAATGCAACAATTGGTTTTTTACTTCTTGTGGGTTCGATTCTTTATCGTCGACAAAACCGAAATACACCACGATGATCTACAAAGGACCGCGATCGACATGGTATAGGTTAGAAGACCCGCGACTAACTGAGACTCAAAACCGAAAAACATGAAATAGCTTAAAACTGCGAGTCCGGTTATGCTTGTAAACTGCGAGTCCGGTTATGCTTGTAAACTGCGAGTCCGGTGAACTTGTAAACTACGAGTCCGATGAACTTGTAAACTGCGAGTCCGGTGAACTTGTAAACTTGTAAACTGCGAGTCCGGTGAACTTGTAAACCGCGTATCCAGTGACCTTGTAAACTGCGTATCCGGTGAACTTGTAATTCCGGTTGATAAAGGAAATGCGTATCCGGTGTCCTTGCTTTTGTACAGTCGTCCTTGTTGTTGTTACTTTTGTCTTCTATAGAAGCCAACAAAAATCACAACGTCCTTGTTGCAAAAATCTTAGATCTATGTTTCTTTCTTGTCTCAACAGGTGTGGACCACAAACAAACCAAGTATAACCTTGAATACGCTTTAAGAATAAGCCCAGAAAATAAGCTCTTCACCAAGTAATAAGCTATAAAAACTTAAACTATATTAAGCTAAAAACGATTTAGAGGGGAAAAGTTTAAAGATCTCAAGGACAAATAAGCATGAAACTCAAAAACAACTAAATAAGCTAAAAATAATCCATAACGAATACGCTTTGAAAAGCACAAATAAGCAGATAGAGCAAATAAGTCGAAAACAAACTGTTTTAGACCAAATAAGCTAAGAATATGAAACTGGTTTAAACAGTTTTAATACCAAAGAATGTGTGATGAGGTGACCAGTTACACAAAAACATAAAACCTATAAAGAAAATGATTCACACAATATAACTTGTAAAACAAAATATGACGCATAACTTTTAACAAAAACCAATTCGTGTGACTCAATAGCAATCTTAATAATATAATAAAAGTTTTCACGGCCCAAATTAACAATATACACAGCCCACAAACAGATTTGTTATTGACAATTTGCAAGTTATTGTTTTAAGATTAACGCTACGAAAGAAAGAAAAAAATAAAAAAAAAGAAGTAGAAATTAAATAATCCGAATGTAGAGAAAGCTTAAAAATAAGCCGAACCAATAAGCTCAAATAACCACAACTTAAACCACTAAACCAAACCTAGTCTCTTGATACCACATGTTAGATGATATCATTTCATCATCATAAAACACAAAATAAGATAAGAAAAAATCTTAGAGAGAGAGAAAGAACTAGAGAGAGAGACAAAGAGAGAAAATGGTTACTTGCACTTAGAGAGAAATGAGATGCAACACCCTCTCCACACTTGGAGAGGGCTTTATATAGTTACAAGAGATAAAACCCTAAAATGGTTTGTTTGGGCTTTATGTTGGGCCGAACATATTACAAATGGGCTTTAAGCCTGACACCTAGGCCCAATTAGCTTAGGAGTGATTCCCGAAAACTACGTTTTCTTATATAAGGCTCGGGATTGATAATGACCATCACTTTACTAAAAACACAGCTAACACGTACCTTGGCCTTCGCAACTGGTATGTTCTTAATTACACATACCGTTTTCCATTAAAACCGGACTTAAATAACCAAAAGCGTACCAAAAATATATTGTATTTGTATGTTTTCACTTATATTGTGCAGAAAATGGATATCCGAGAAAAGGACGAAAAAGCAAGCAAAAACGGACAAAACCGATCACGGAATGGAAAAGCATGAAAAAGCCAAAGTTAAGTCAATGATAAAAAAAAAGTCAACCAAGAAAAGTCAAAGTCAACCCCAGAAAAGTCAACGGTCAAAGTCAAAGCCAAAAACGAAGAAATGTTAAATGGGCCCACCCGTACCCATCTAATGGGTCGGGTCAGCCCATTTGTACATTACATGAAGACTTAAAAGCACAAAGTTTGTATAAAGGCCCATTTTCCCCTTAAAACCATACTCGGCCCAAAACACTTATCCAAAACCCTTTTAATATTTAAGTCGGTCCAAAACCATGGCCCAAACACAAACACTTAACAAACCAAATTGGCTGTTAAGCCTGTTAACAACTAAGGACCATGCATGCAACAACATAAATAACAATGGAGGGTCAAAACTGACAAGTCTCAAAACCTTTTATATCACAAAGGACCATATGTGTGATAATACCATACAGGATGGAGGGCCATTTGTGCCATTTCCAAAAACCTTGTACCCTGACCCAAATCAAAGACAGAGTATAAACATTTCCCGCCCATTTTTACTGTTTGTCTTCCCAAAACAAACCCCACACAAACCTGTCACTTTCTTCACTTCACCCCACCTCACAATGGGACAAAGACATGCTGGCAATCCGAAAAAACCCTATTGGACAAGGAAAGATAAAAAGCTAGGAATAGCTTATTTGTAAGGTGTCGAATTTTTGTGTTTAGAACGTAAAAGCTTGTAAACCTAAATTCTTACCTCTTTTAATACTGCATTTTAATATATTATCATTTAAATTCTGTCTTTTAAATACTTGTTCTTTAATTTTATGCAATTTACAGTTTTCTTTAAATTCTTGTCATTCAAATATCTTGTCTTTTAAATACTTGTTTTAAGCCTTAATATAAGTTTTTAAGTCATTAAATCTTATATAAAAGCTTGTTTTAACTTTTTGTCAAAAAAAAAATCCAAAAAAAATCCAAAAAATATTAAGAATCTGTCAAAGAAGCAAGGAGCAGGGTACATAAGGGATGTCCTTGGTTTAGAGCTTATAGGAAGCACATAGGTTAGTTTTATAAGTTGTTGAGAGCTTATACTCTTGCCAAAAGCTTGGATTCTTTGTAAGTTTCTCATTTTTCATTTTTGCATATTTTTACTATACAAGTGCTTATTTCTGCTTATTGTCATCTTATTTGTGCTTATCTATGTTTCTTAATGCTTATTTGTCTTATTTAATTGCTTATTTATCCTTTCTTTGAGTTTTATTTCAAATCTGTCTTTAATACCTTGTTAACAGCTTATTGCTTATTTGTGAATTTAAGTGCTTATTTTTTGATGAGATTTGCTTATTTATGCCTTTTATGTTTATATGTTCATCTGTTTTCAAAAACCAAGCCTTAAATCATCTTTAATCAGTTTTAAAAAAGAGTTAAATAGCTTAAAGGGGTGTTTGGCATAAGCCTCAAAAAGGGTCATTTGGGGTTAAAAAAAAACCAATTGGGTCTTTGGGCCATCTTTGGCAAACCTTTTTAGACTATTTTATATCTGTTTTCAAAAGCTTTTTAGCCTTAAAGGTTGTTTTTCAAGTTTTCTAAAAGTTGTCTTAAAATTGAGGTTTAAAACAGTTTCTTAAGAAGCTTATCTAATTCAGCTTTTAAATCATCTTTTGTTTGTGTGTTATGGTGTTCTTTTTAGGTGTATAATGTCTTAGTTAAGTCTCCTTCAAGTTTTCTTTTGTGTTGTTGAAACCTGCAAGTTTTTGTCAAGTGTCTTGGTTAAAAAAATCTGTCATTTTTTCTAGTCAAAAGCCACCCTTTTCATTTTTACTTTCCAGTCATTAAAAATTGTTTTTAGCTTTTTAAACTTTGAGCATAAGCTCACCTTGAGTCAAACTCCAGCTGTTTTGATTTATATTTAATTGTAGGGCTTATTTTCTTGCTTATTTTCAGGCTGCTTATATCCTAGTTATCTTGTAAGGAAATCAAATATTTGCATAGCCTTTGTAAACAGCCATTTTCAAAGCACTTTTTCCTAGCTTAATCTAGTTTCAAAATTTGTTTTTATTGCTGATATTAGAAGTCCCTAAGCCAAGATTTAAGAATTTATAGCTCATTAAGCCAAAAGACTCCTTTTTGGTTCTTAAAAATAAGCCCAAAACTTTGTCCCTAGGCTGTTTGCTTGCTATGTTTGTGCCTTTAGCTTATTTGAGATTTCTTGCTTTCTAGGCTGTTTTGTTTGCTTAATTTGTTACGTACTTGTCATTTAGTGTATCGGTCCTCCAACCTTTGTTTGTGATTTATTTCAGTTTATCTTAGCTTAATTTTGTTTTAAGATCCTAACAGTTAGCTTAGAATTAGGACTTAGTGTAGAAAGTTAAACTGCCCACTTTTTGTACTTATTTTCTAGCTTATTTTTTATTTACAAAAAAATTGTCTTTTTTTAAAGTTGCTTGTTTTTTAGTGTTTTATAAGTTAAAAAAAAATTATTTTGTCCAAAAGAAGAGGCCCAGGCTCGAACCCCAGACCTCCCCCTTTAACACACTAAGCCTTAACACTGCACTCTACTACCAAAACGTCCTTGGGTCTTTTTCAGTTACATAATTTATTCTTTATACTCATTTAAGCCCCTTTTAGCTATAAGCCTTTTTCTGCTTATTCCGGCTTATTTATAAGCCATATTTTTCCCCTTTTATTTTTCATAGATTCAACTTAGCTTAAAGAACTTTTTTGTATTTTTTTACATTTTTCCAAAATCATTTGCTATTTTTAATCATTTTTTTTAAAACTGTTTTTAATTATTAAAAATTAAATAAAAATCAAAAAAATTATAATTCTTTTTTAGAAAATTTTCTTTTAACATTTTGCACCTAGGAAAAATAAAATTACATTCGTAGGGTTTAAATTTCAAATTTTCGTTTTTTAAAGAACGGGTTTCGAACCCCGTTCTCGTTTTCTTCGTTTTTCAAAATTAGAAGCTTTCGTTTTAGGATTTTTCTTTAATTTTCCTTTTAGTTTAGTCATTTAGGATTATAAAAGCTTAACAAATCATTTTAGGGTTTTAATTTTGATAATTTAGTTTTTTTTAAGTCGCGTTTTTACGTTTCCGTCCTCGTTTTTTAGTTTAATCCCTTTTAGCTTTCGTTTTTAGGTTTTCCTTACTCGTTTTTGCATTTTAATCATAGAATTAGAAAAACCAAATCCAAATATCCTTTTCCCATTCAATCACTCGATCACGAACGGTTTTTAACGATTCTCGACTCACCATCACGAGGGAGACGACCAGGGGGATTTTTTAAAATTTTCCTTTGGTAAAAAGGAATTGATTTAAATCTCTCGGAATACTTATTATACTCTACTACGATTGAATTATAATTAGCCCTAAAAAGCTAGTTATCGTTTTGGCGCCGTTGCCGGGGATTCGTGTGCGTTAATCGTTTTCATTTGAAGATTAGTGTTGAATTTGTGAATATTTTTATAAAAAACCCAAAATATTTTTCATTTTCTTTTATTAGTATATATATATAATATAAAAAAAATCAAGAAAAACCAAAAATATAAAAAAATTGTCCTTAATTAAGAAATAAAAATCACAAGTTGGTAAAAGAACACCAACATATAATACTCTCACCTGGAGTATTATCCATAATAAGTTCCCAAACCGAAGATTCAAAAAAAAAACTTGCCTTTGTGTCACTTGCCAAGTACGGCTCACCTTTAGAAGTTAAACAAACTCTAAGAGGGGTATAAGGAGGGTTGTTCTGGGGAACTACGACCCTAAAGGAGAAAGGTTTTTAATAGCTTTACGCTTTCCTACTCCTCCGCTCCTTTGTGCGTTTTTCTTTTCGAGAGCTACCGTGAAGCTTGTTGATTTATCTCTTCGTCCGTGATTAAAATAAATTGTGAAATAAATTGAAAAACCAAAAATAATCTCCTTTAACCTCTTTGCCATTTAATTCTTCTTCT
>BQNB010091877.1:0-23319 GCA_026074375.1 Tanacetum coccineum | reverse complement strand
CTGAGGCTTTACTTTTCCGGCTTCGGTTTTGTACTCTACTGATTCTCGTGTCCGTGCTTGCCTGTTTTTGATTGTTTTCTTGTGATTTTTGATTTATCCGTACCTGCACACACAAAACACAAATACAAGCATATTTTTGCCATTTTAAGTCTGTTTTGGGTTTAATTGGGTTATTTTAGGTACAAACGGATATGTGTATTTTACACTTATCAACCGTATTAACCAAAATTAATCCAATTAGAACGTTGGTTTGTTTATTTCGTGCAATGAATACTTATCTCGAGGCGGCATATCATTCTTAAGACTTAGGCGTTTGTAACAACCCGAGTTTCAGGTCAACGTCTATCCCTAGCCTAAGATAGTTATTTTTAATTACGTAAATAATTATAGTCGTTATGCTATATGTGGTTGATTAGAATTTCTATTTATTGGTGAATTTCATTTCGTGATTTAGTTTCTATTTGTTTTTAGCATTTAAGAAAGTCAGAAATACATATTTTATTACTCTGAGAGCGTAAATATGTTAATTTTGTATTTTTTGTTGTTTCCCTGAGTTTTTGTAAAAACTGTGTTTAAAGGTCGTGTTTTACAAGGTTTAACGTTTTATTAAAGGGTTTTAAACTATATTTAGTGGGACGGATTTAAAATATTTACAAACGTGATGTTACCCGTGTTTGGTCGACTAAGTAACGAAAATATAACCAATTTGTATTAAATTTGCAAGGACTTATGAAAGGAGGGGTTAAAATTGCAAATTTATTAAACTTGTATTATATAAATAGGACATACATATCACTTATAATTCTTTTATGAAATTTTTACTTTTCTTGCTCTCTCCCCTCCCCTTGTCTGTTCGAACTAGCACACACAAACAAACATTGCCATATCAAATTTGTTACTTACATGCATTACAATCAATTAATAGCATATTAATCCTTGTTCAACCCTCTAAATTTCTTACTAAAGAAACCTTACATGCAATGAGTATTTAAGAAGTTGGGGTTTTGGCCAATTTCTATTGATTTGGTGTATAAGGAAGTGTTTCTAGTTGATAGATTGTTGTTATATTGAAGTGGTTTGGTTTGAAAAGGTTGTTTGGTTCGGTCTTTGGCCAATTTCCATAGTCAAGTCTTGTTCTAGCTTTGTGAGTTTTTACTTGTTGTTATTTGTTGATTAATTAAATGATTATTGCATGTATGTAATTATAGCTAGTTGATTCAAGTGTAAAATGGGTTTGAAAGTATTTCAAGTATGAACATATGTTTGATGGTTTTAGTACATATTTTTAGGCTAGTTAAACATGTTAGAATGGTTGGATTTTGGTAAAAACAAGTTTTGATATGACTTTGTGTTAACTTTTGTTGACTAGAAAGTTTGACTTGACCATAGCATGCCGAGAAAATTTTAAAATCTAAATTAGGCTTTGAATATGATAAAGGATGTTCTAAGGTCCGTTTTGATATGACTTTGGTTAAAAAGTCAACTACGAAGTTTGACTTTTGAAAGTCAAACTTGAGTATACTTTTGAATATAGTTTATAACAAGCAAAGGATTCGTAATGTTAGTTAAACTAATGTGAAATGATAAGTTTGGGTTATATTAACTTTACTTTCGGCAAGCTTTCTAAAAATAGAAACTTTATTGGAAACGTTGTGATATTATTAAGTAAGTCAAAGCGAAATGTTTTGCGTCGCACTTAGAGATTCTAGTATATGATTGTGTATACGTAATAGTGATATATATATTATTTTATATATATATATATATATATATATATATATATATATATTTATTATTTATATAGATACTATATATATGCAAGTATGCAATATATGATATATTATACTTTTAGTCACGTGCCGCTATATATGTATAATATAGGTCGCGGTTGAGACGTGAAGTTTATTGCAATTGTTGAAGTTGATTGATTGGATCATTTGCTTAAGGTGAGTTCATAGCCTCGCTTTTGAACTATTTTAAAATGTTTTAAACCCGCAAGGGGGATACATGTTTGTTTTATAAATCGAACACATATGATTTTATGGTATGCTGGACCCGATTATGAGATTGTTTCGCATAAGGTGCTATTGTCTTTTTGAAAGTCCCTTATTTCTTTGTTTTTTTTGTTTTTTTGTTTTATTTTTTTTTTTTTTTTTTGTTTTTTTTTTTTTTTTTTTTTTTTTTTTTTTTTTATTTAATGAACCGTTAATCGCTTGTTTGTGGGTGAATGCTAATGAATTAAATAGATCTATTGGGTTTGACAACCCTGTCCGGGGTCTGAATCCGTTGGTGAACACCCTGTCAAACAGACATTTTGTACTTAGAAATTAGTGGGTATATGACAATAATACCTTGTTTTGGGGCACTTTAACATATGAAATGCCATATGTTCTGTTAACGTTCGGTGCCATGAGCTTATTGCGTGAAAGAAAATAAGTTGCTATACATTGCATTTGTTGCTTTGTTTTCCCGAGAACTAATAATGTGTTCAAAGGTTTTACTTATTGGTTTATTTAAACTCTATGAATTTCACTTAACTTTGTTGTGCCGTTTAAACATGTTTTAATCCAGGTAAACAGGTGAAGCAACGATGGCGTGGCGGTGTTGTGCGTGTGGTGATGGATTTTATGGAAAGACTTCTTGTGTGTTATGGTCTTTCAAAAACAATATCTTATGTAGTGTTTAAAACAATGTCTTTTATTCGAAAACAATTTGTTTTTCAATGTATGTACCAGATGGTGGTTACGATTCTGTTGGACCTAACGCACTTTTAACTCTGAATAATTATGGAACACATGTTTGGTAAAACATCTTATTTGAGTCATTTTCTATTATCGTGGGAAGGTATGGCTATTGAAGTAACACCAAATTGCTTATTTCCCGCTCGCAATTCCAATGCCCTTGAGGCGGGTTTTACATATCTTTCCTTTTCATATACATGAAATTGACTTACATTTTTCACTAATATACTTATATCTTTACCTTCTTCTCATATGTGGCTAATACTAAGCTTATATATTTCTCCCCTCATGATGATTATGATCCATCGGAGCATCATGATCATATAAGCTTCCAAAATAAGCTCCGGGTGAAGAATATTCTTTTAAAGTCCATGAAATTGAAATCGAAATCATTTATTTCCTCTCTAAGAATCAAACATTCTCTCCTTTATAAACAAACATACTCCCCCAAAATAACCATAAGCTTCCTCAAACCAACAAACTTGATTGCTATCATTCCCATGAAGGTTGAAAGGTAACTTTTGATGTTATAATAATCGTTGAAGTAGTCATGCTTGTGAAAGGTAGAAATGTTGTTGTTGTATGTTGTAAAAGATGAAATGGAAAATTATCAGAGTAAGAACAATCTTCTACATTAACTATGAAGTTCATACATCACAAAATCATGCATTGAAAAGTCCTGATGAAATATTTAAAAATTATGATCAAATCAATATCTCGATGATAAGAATGCGGAAATATGATCATGAAATCCAATAAAGCATGTCTTGTGTACTTAGTGTGTGTCACCATAGGAACACATAACACCTAGATCGCATAGATTACTAGATAACACTTATTTGAATCATAAGGCAATCATTTTCAAATAAGTGACCTACGTTTAGCGTTGGCATGATGTTAGCACTTGTAGGATTTCCATTCAATCATTATGAATACCATTTTATAGTATCACTCTCAAATGTTTCGGCATTGTCACAAAGACATGCAATGTCAAAAAGACATATAATCATTGTACAATACAAAAAAATACTTTTGTGTCCTAAAGATATTTCATTGAATATCAATTTGGCTCTAAACTCTTGTGCACTTTTAGTAAGCAAGGATTGGATCGGAATGTCCTTTATTCAATATCAACATTCTCAAAATGAGAAGTCAATAGATCATGTGTTTAATCTCTATGAGAATGAAACAAATACTTTTTGAGAAATATTTGAGTGGATAGGAGGGGTTTTGCATTTGTATCACTGGGTCCATGATGTTTACTTCAATACTAAAAATGAAGCTCGGGTGTTGACCTAAAGTAGCCAACAACCAATACGAAAACCAAAAATCTTTTTGTATTTTGTAGAAAGTTTTGTGTAAAAGAAAATCTTTTTGTCTTTTCTAAAAGTTTTTTTTAAAATAAAATATTTTTGACTTTTCTATCAAATTTTATATAAAAGAAAATCTTTTTGTATTTTCTAAAATTTTATAGAAGAAAATCTTGTAGTATTTTCGAATTTTCTTTAGCTAAAAGAAAATTTTCGTGGTAAAGAATCTAAGTTTCACGACTCAGCATACCCTACTTCTCGACTAAAAACTTAAAAGCGAGCTTCAGGTAGAGATTTCGTGAATAAATCCGCAAGTTGATATTCAGTACCAACGAAATATAATTCAATTGTGCCTTTTTCAACATGATCGTTGATAAAGTTATACATCAAATCAATGTGTTTAGTTCGAGTGTGTTGTACCAAATTGCACGAGATTGCAATTGCACTCTTTGAATCACAGTAAATCGATACTTTGTCATAGAAGAAGCCGTAGTCAGTCAATTGAGTACTGATTAGGAATTTTCAAACTATATATATAATATAATAATAAAATATATATAATCTAAAAAAAACACAAATCAATGAAACCAGGAAGCAGTATAGAATGTTCCCGGGTCGTTTATCCCCAACGAGGCTGTGCTGGAAAATCGATACAGTCGGAAGATTGGAGTTTGAATGAGAGAAATGATTTGAGAGTGTGGAAAGCTAAGTTAAACAATAACAAACAAAAACGATTAAGAAAAAGCTAAAAAATTTGAAATTAAGCTAAAAAACGAGAGCACGAATCCCGAACAAAAGGGTCAAAACCCTAAAATCTTCAAAATTAACCCTACGAAGAAATTTTTACTTCTAAACTACTCTAGGGGACTAATAACGAAGAATGAAAAAGACTAGACTGAAAACGGAGGTCGTTTGACCCAAAAACGAGTCAAGACAAAAAAAGCACCCGTTGCACGTTCTTTAAAAATCAAAGGTTACAAAAATTGACCCTACGAAAGTTTTTATTATTTTTCCTATTGTAGTGTATGACTAAAGAAAATTTTCTTAAAAAAGAAAATATTTTTTTGATAATTTTTGTATTTTTGTATGAATTTTTTAAAAACTTTTAACTTAATAAATTATAGAAAAAATACTAAAATCTATTTTTAAACATTTGAAAAAATTTAGACTTAAATTACTTGACACTAACAAAACAATATACTACTGCGAATAAGAAACCCAAAATTTCGGCTTATCAATATTGCCGAACTAAGCATGAAACAGCTTGGCTTTTAAGGCCAAAAAGGGTTTAAATTTACTAAACCACTTGGGGACTCTAACAGAGGAAGTTCCAAGGGGCGCTCGGTAAAAGACTAGTTTATAAAAAAGAGGAGGTGTATCGAGGGTAGAGGCCCGGTTCGAGTTCTTGCTCACCCGGTGTCTGTCCCCTTGGTCTCCTCGTTTATTTTTTAAAAACTGTTTTTCAAACAAACTTGTTCTGCTCATTGAAGCTTATATACAATTTTCTCAACTACATTACTTTTTAAAAAAGTTATAAACTTAGCTGAAAAACGAGCTTCTTTGTTTTTTTGTTGACAGATAGCTTTAAACTAAGCTTAAAGCTTAAAAATTGCTTAAGTCTCTTGATGTTGGGACAAATAAGTAGAGGTGGACAATATATGCTTTATGAATTAACTAACCTATCCTAATTAAGCAACTCTAAAAGCGAAAATTCGTACGATACATTAATTAAGCCTTGAAGGGCTTAAGAACTCAGAAGACAACTTAAATTAAGCGCTTTTAGGCTTAATAAGTGCTAGATGTTTATGACTGTTAACACAAAATAAGCATGCCAAGTAGGAAATTAACACACACACCTAACACACAATCATTAAGGAACCTATTTGGATTACAAAAAAATAGGCAATGTGATAAGCTCAATAAGCCAGGTAATGGCTTAATTCCTTCGCCTTTTCAGTACTAAACTTAAGAGTTAAGTACTGTTGGTTAAGTTGAGGCTTTTCTTACACTCAATAGCAAGCAATGGACAAATTAGCTAAGACAAAGCAACATAACAAACCAAATATGCATGTAAGTGAATGAATTCATCTCAATTAAAATAGCTCTATAAGCTAGGAAATGAAAATAAGCAATTCCTACCACTTATGCTAGAGTTAAAAAGACAGGTCAAGCCCCTTACTTTTAGGCTATAAATATAAAGCTACCTGGGGGCCGAATTAAGGGCTGTGCTTGTTAGGGTTATAGTTGGACCTAGGAGGTAGTCTATATGATGCTATAAAATTTATAAGGGCTTAATGGACAAATGTAAGCTAAAATGGGGGGCTTGAAAAGGTGGTCTAGCACAGGGTATACTAAGCTATAACAAGGGGCCCCCCCTTCCTTTTTTTATATTGACAACTTAAAATAAGCTGGTCAAAATAGCTCTCAAAATTGCAAAACAAAAGTGTCTAAAACATGCATTGAGCATGGCTTTGAATGCTTATATATCAAGATTTCTTTTTCTTAAGAATAAACTAACATGCTGATTTTTTGGTTTTTGAAAAATAGGTTTTCGCGTTTTAATAAAAGATTGACACCATATTTGTTTGATATCGAGTTGTGGACTTTAAGTTAATCATAATGAACCGAAACCACTTTTGAAAAATTTTTTAGACAATCAAATGTACATAATCTTTTGAACTAAAACGCTTACTGATACAAGTTGTCGGGGATTTATCCATAATAAGCTTTGTATCTCTCAAAATTTACAACGCAGGACCATAAGAAATAACTTATAAAAACTTGAAATACATGTTTTTGGACTATAAACAAACTTGTGGAAAAAAATTATTTCAAATATCTGCTTAAGAAAGCCTAACCCAACTTTGTGGCACTCTAAATGGCTCTAACTCAATAACAATGCATTTTTATTTCCATTTTGACCCGTTTTAATACTTAAACCAAACACACCTTTAGAATTTCAAAACTGATTTTTAAACTTATAAAAGCTGAGTTAAGCTAAAACTCTTGAAGTTAACTAGCAAACATGAAATAATAAGCACTAAAAAGTAAAAAAACAAAGAGAGATAAGCACTTTTAATAAGCTAATAAGCAAACAGTTAAAATAAGCTGAAAAATTAAAATAAGCAGTTTGGCAAGAAGATGAAATACAAGCAACTAAAAGGTATTTTTAACCATCATTAAACACAAATAAGCATAATAGAACATTAATAAGCTAAAAATAAGCTAATAAGCAATGCTACAGTGACTATAAGCCAAAATTTAAAAAGAAAATGTACCTTAAATCCTTGCTCAAAACAGGATTTTTAATACCTAAATAAGCTCTAAAACCTACCCATTAGCTTATAAACAAGCTACACTAAGCAATCCCAATAAGCCATCCATAATTGCTCATTCATCCATTTGATCAAACAGTAACCCGTATTTTTTTTCTTTTCTTTTATTTTCCTTAAACTTTTGTATAGAAGGTTTAAAACAGGTTATGAAGAGACTTATATTAAGCTTAAAAGAGAGCTTCAAGAAAACAAGAATTTGAACAACAAGTAAAGAGATAAACTAAATTTTATAAAAAAGGAGAATGCAAGTACATCAAAGTTGAAATGACTTAAAACTAAACTGAATTACCTCAAAAAGCTAACTAAAAACTACTCTCTGCCTCAAAGGCTTACAACAGCTTAAATAGTAAAAACGAGCTAGGGTTTCTCTACTCTTGTCTTCACTCTTGGTGTGTTTCTTTGCTGAGACATTTACCCGTTCTTGTGCTTGTTGTGAGAGTAGAAAGTCAAAGCCACCCTAGCCCTTCATTTATCTTGGCGCCCAAGTCTAATTATATCAACCATTGATGAATTTTTGAGGGAATTTGGATTGCCAGCTTGGCAAAGGCCATGTGGGGGTGGGGTAAGTGTTGGTGATGGTTTTGGATGGATGTGGGAGGTCAACGAGGTATGAAAATGACAGGATGTGGGGTTGTGGGATTTGGCGGGAAAGCAATGTAGGAGATATACAGTACTTTTAAATCCGGTTGTGAGTTTGTAGGTTTGACACAATTGGTCCCTCAAGGTTATAAGTGTGTTTGCACCACACGTCCTTGTGTTTATATAAGTTTTGAACATTGGCAGTTTCACCCCTTGAAAGTTATATTGAGTATTGCAAGTTGAGTCTTTTTGGGTTATGGTTTTGGGGACTTGGCAGAATTCGCCCTTGCAAAGACTTGGCCCTTGTGGTTTATACTTTAGGGAATTGGCAAATTGAGCCCTTGAGAGTATTTTTCTTCTTTTTCCTCTTTAGATAAGTTTAGGGATTTGGAAAATTTAGCCCCCAAACTTTTTTTTTCAACTTGTGGCCTTTGGATTTGTCGGGGTTGACTTTGGTTGACTTTTTCAAACTTAGGCTTTGACTTGACTTTGTCTTTTCCACGCTTTTCCATTTCGTGTCCGGTTTTTGTCGTTTGGCTTCGTTTTTTCGTCTTTTCATAGATATCCGTTCCTGCATAACACAATTTAGCAAAACAAAGCATATTTTTGGCATTTTAAGTCCGTTTTTGGTTATTTTAGCTCATTTTTAAAGGTAAAAGGGATGTGTAATTAAACACATACCAGTCAGCTTCTTTAACACCAAGAGGAATGACTAGAGATGGTGTTTCTTGATTTGTTTGTGAGGTACTTGTAGATGATGCATCTTGATCAATTGTAGTTGAGGAAGGTGAACCGGTTGAAACAGCAGGTTCTGGAGCAATGACTGTAGGAAATTGAAGATCAACACATGGTGGATGATTAAGGTACTCATCAAACATTGGTTGAAACAATATTTCCCAATCGTTCTTTGTTGGTGGCACATACGGAGTTGAACCTTAGCATGAGAATTCTAAGTATGACTCTCTGTAAAGAACTGCCTACCAGAACTGCCTACCAGATTTCTAAGTATGACTCTCTGGTTCTACGGGTTTGTTACTATTTATAGTCTTATGGGATTGAACCTTAGCACGAGAATTCACTTCATTTAGGAATTTTGTTATACAAGCATCGTGGTTTGCATTAAAGACACATTTCCGACATGTAGAACAAACAAAGTGTTTGGAGTCCGAAAAGGAACTAGAATTCCTCGAGTGACCTACTAGTGGCACACTATTTAACGTTATATAACTACTCTTAGATATAGGAAAACTCCTAGACATTTGATTATTTCTCCTAGGTTTTTGTTTTCTACCATT
Source organism: Tanacetum coccineum (assembly GCA_026074375.1). Lineage (NCBI taxonomy): Eukaryota > Viridiplantae > Streptophyta > Magnoliopsida > Asterales > Asteraceae > Tanacetum > Tanacetum coccineum. Next base: position 14,059 of record BQNB010091877.1, on the reverse strand, counting down.
AGTAGTGTTTTGTAGACTAGTAGCATGCATCACCCTAGGTTTTAAATTCCTATTTCTTTCTTGTGTCTTTTTTAGCATCCTCTAGATAGTGATTATGAGCCATATCATTTGAACTATATGATTCTTTTTTACTATTCCTAGATGAGCCAGGTGTAATCACGTGATGAGGTTTTGCAAGCACAGATTCTCAAACTTAAGGCAAATAATAAGGAGTGACTGGTTTTGGGAAATCATGTTTTACATCAACTTTAGAGGCAAACCGTAGTTTTGAAAATTTTGGTCATTCAGATTGAAATGCATTCGGTTTTCTAATAACTGAATGGTTTCTTAGTGGTTGTAAAATTGGTTTCTCCAAGATTGATGGTTTCGCAAACTTAGTATCCACGTTATTTCCTTTTAACTTTCTTAATTAATTTTTTAATGCGGCATTTGCAAAAACCTTTTCCTGAATCTGAGCCTTTAAATCAGTATTTTCAACAGACTTACAGTTCATTTGGACAATCAAAGAGTCAGTATGGCCTTTGGTTTGAACCCGTGTCTTTTTGATAGAATTATAAAGATCTTTGTAAGTCTGTTTTAAATGCTCATTTTCTTTATGTAACTGCTCATTTTCTGCAAGTAATTTAGCCACACTATGTTCCAATTCGATGTTAATAGTTTCAAGTACATCTATATCATTTTTAACTTTGGCTTCATTACTTGTTTCATGCACAATTTTAATTTGTTTCTTCAAGTTGCTGATCGTTGTGTTTTTAGCTTGTAGCTGAGCTTTTAATTCGTTTATCTTAAAAAATTCACGAAATCGTGATTTTTACATGGTTTGTTACTTTGAAAAAGTTTTTTTGTAGTTTAATTTCAAGTGAAATACAATGTTTTCAAGTTCTACAAATCTGTTTTCAAGTTCATTATAAACCTCTTTTTCAACCATATCTTTCATTTTGAAAAGCTCAGCGTAAAGCAAAGGACTTTTAACTTGACATTGTTTAGCATCCTCGTCAACCCTTCCTTCATTATTGAATTTGAGTTGCTCAGCATGCTGTTGTCCATTAGCAAGTACATTATGTTCAGCAGTTAATTGTACCTCAGCCATTGGCTATTTGTCATTCACAGGTTTGATATTTGCATCCTCAGCATGTGTATCATTCCCAGATCTGCTGCTTGTATCATGCTTTTCCGACTTTGTCCTTCTGCATTTTGTAACAACTAAACTAGCATCCAATACTTTACTCGAATCAATATTTTCCTCTTTTGACTGCATCCGTCTTTCATTCATCCTGACTCCATACTCTCATTTACGATGTGCTCTTTCATCAATTAACTTCTTAACAGATTCCATGTGTTGGATCAGTGTAACACGGAATTGTTGAACATCTGCTCGAGTGTATGCTATAAAGTACTTGCGTATCATTAGACTATCATCATTATCGAACAAGAATCGTGAATTGATGAACGTCTGAAACTATGTCATGAGTACTCTAAAAGCATCAAAGGGTCCAATTTCTTAAAATTCTTCTTTGTCAAGGTGCTTTTCTAGTTGATCTAAGTTTAGTAACATTGTGCCTGTGAAAGTCTGAACATCTTGATCAAAGAGTGTCGCGAATGCCTGTTCGAATCCTCTCTCGATTCGAGTTCCTTTTAAGTCGTTGTTTGAAAGAACCTTGAGGTGTGAATGAAGTAGTCGAAAAGATACCATGCAACTTTCCTTTGCTTTGTCTTGCATTTGTTGCAACTGGTGCAACTCTCTCTCTTGTGAATTAGAATTCAAAGATTCCATTGAAATTCGATGTGTGAAATAAAAATAAGGATCTTAAGTAGATTAAGTGATGTTGTTGTAATTTGTTATTCGAAAAAAAAATCGTTGTCGACGTTAAAGTACTTGATCTTAATTAACGATTTATTATATATTTTTTAAATTGATTAAAACTAAAGGTTAACTTGTGGAAACTAGAAGGGGGGTCGAATAGCTTTTACCGTTTTAAATTAAAACTTAGATTATCGACTTATGTGAACTCAAGAGATATACACAAGTGTATATGATAGCGATGCAATAAGTAAATAAGTAATCTACAAAATATGAACAAGTAAAGATAAGAAAGATCAAACCGATGACACAATGATTTATAGTGGTTCGGCTACGAAGCTCCTCTTCGCCCTACTCCACTCCCCAAGTACCCAACTTGAGAGTTATCTTCACTATGTCAACAAGCTCCCTTTAGGCGGAGAAAACCGTACACGTCGCTTACACTTTTTTCGGTACTAAGCTAAATACCGAGTTCTACTTCGAGATAGAACCAATCTAACACACTATGTATTTTGTGGTCTAAATACTAACCTATCATACACATATGATACTCACAATACACAACACCAGCTATACAAGATGAATAATTATCACAAACGTGATAACACAACTAAACTATTAACACTTGAAGCTTGACGTCTTCTTGAGTGTTCTTCACTAAAGAGTGGAATGAGTTGATCACTTGTAATGAATTTATGTTAACAAGTAAAATATCAAAGAGTATAAAAGAGAAACGAAGATGAGAAAAATATTTGTCAAAGATTGACTAATATGAAAGCCGAAGGTTGCTATTTATAGGCAAGCCTATGAAAATTCAAATGCAATCCCCAGAAAGCTGTCACTGGCTCCTGCCTTGTTTACGGTGTATCCGTCTGAGGAAGCCGACGAACATTTGTCATTTTATGATAAACCCCCAAATCATATAACAAAAAAATGTTTTTGATAAACAGATTAAAACTAGTTTAATATGATTCTTCTAGGACAAAATATTTCTATAACACCAAACAAGTAAAGATTTTTCTAGATTTTGGAAAGATTGTATACACACTTATGGTTTAATCTTATTTTGTCTTACATGATTGAGTATAACTAGCTGGATAATGTAGAACATGTTTTAACCAAATCATTAGGTTTAGAAAGGTTTATGCAAATGATAGTATTTTTCTTTGATATTTAACTATGTTTAATAATGCCATATTCATACCTTAAGTGATTTGTCGTCGTCAAGTAAACTTTTGACTAAATAACTTGTTTACGTAAACTTTTATGTTGTATAACATTATATTTGTTATTATCAAAACATGAAGATCATTAAATATAAATATCGTTTTGCGCGAATATTTGTATTAACAATCTCCTCCTTTTTGATGATGACAAAATATAAACTCATGCTTATTTAAAAGTTACTATATAAGTATTTAGTGTATGAGTTTACATTTCTTCTCCCCCTTTTTGTCGAAGCAAAAAGTGTTGTAGAGGCCTTCCTTGCATGTCTTGTTTTGACGAATGCTTAGTGACTTGGTGACGAATGCAAAGTAAAAAAATAAAGACTAAATGCAAGTGCTCCCCGTTGGCATATACTGCCCCTCGCTTGGGGCACCAAGTAATGGAGCTACGGATGCGTTGCTACAAAACAAAGTTAGTAGGCAAGCAAATATATATATATGAGAATTACAAATGCACACATATACATTTTACACAATAAACATCCATCATCAACATAACAAAATAAAATAATGTTAAATCCATTATAAGGGATAAAACATAAAATTTGCCATTAAAGCCCATAGGACAAGAAACTTAAACTAGAAAATAAAGGAAAATAGATAAAAATCCTAAATCTTGGGATAAAATCTTGTCTTCCATATAATCCAAAGGGTTTGAGGTATCATAAGGGTGGATTTAGTGCGGAAGGTATGGTGTATTTGAAGTAGATCCAAGATGATGTTGGATGTAGGAGCATATGAAGTGAACACCTTCTTGTAGGCATTCGAGTTGGTTAACTTTGTTGGTACAACATCTACACATGTGTAGATGAGGGTTGTGATTGGTGTTTGGAATTAAATGATCAAATTTGTTGTGGAGAGAAGGTTTTTCATTTTGTGGAGTGTGTTTTTGAATGTACTCGAACATGAGATGCATTTCATGTAATAGTAAACCAATTTCACATTGTGAGTTACTACAACATTGACATGTTATGAGGTGAAGATAAGCTTGTCTTGATTCTAAGACTTCGAGTGGAATAGCATTTGGATCAATTTGATATGACTTAAGTTTTGAGAGATGTTTTTGGATGATTTTCTTTTTGATTATACGTGTGGAGTCATTTGAGGATATAGACATTTTAATTTTGAATATGAGGTTGTGATAGTGTGTCTTATAAAAGACATGGAGTGTATGAAGAATTTTTGGATTATATGGAGGAGGTATTTTGTCCTAAGGTTTAAAAGGATGAATACAAATAATAGAGGGTAAAGTAAAATGGATAGATTTGTCTGATTTTAGTTCCTACTGATCCACCATAATGTCACGGATCTTGCATATGGTAGATTCGTGGGTCCACGAAAGCCATATAAATAAACAGCGAATGTAATGAAGTTTCCTCAACAAATATAAACTTATATCTAACGAAAATAAAGAATGCATAGCATTCATTAGCATACATTTTGTCCAAGATAGCATAGTTTAACACTAGCATTCATTAAGATAGCATAATATTATCTTAAAATAGCAATTCATGATTCCTAGAGAACGGGTTATGCCTAATTTAAAATTGATCCACGGATGAATAATATCCTAGCAAAGGAGATGATTGGTTTGAGCTTTCCACCGACGATAGTGAGTAAGGTATGTCAAGATTAACTTCATCACTCTTATTCCTCATTCTCTCATTCTTCCTATTGATGGAGCTCATCATTCGATAGTGCAAAATGAATTGTAGTGTATGGTGAGGACGAAAGAGTTTAGGATGTTTAGCAAAAACAAATCGGTATAGACGAGTAATGAGTAAACCATATGGAAGAGGACAATCGACTCTATTTTTGACACTCTCAATTTTTATGATGCGAATGAATAGGCAAGTTAAAGTCCTGTGATAGTTTTTGAGTTGATAGAGCATGATGGCAGAGCATGCATCTATAGAGCTTTTGTGAGTGTCGACACAAATGACATTCTTACGAATGATAAGTTCCCAATCCTTGATGTTTGGAGGAAGATTATCTCGGAGGATAAAGGTAGGATTTGAGCAATTTTGATGACTTGATGGGATGAAAATGTTTTGAACGACATCTTTAATGTTTGGAAGGTTAGTTTGATAAGAGACATGTTTGTCTCGAGTAGTGTTCAAAAGTTCTAATGAACATTCCTTAGAGAAGATACATGTTCCTTGATTTAGTTTTTAATTAACCCTTTTTATAAATATATATAAATAAATATATAATACTTATAAATATATAATAAGGATAATTATCAAGAAAATCAATGAAACCAGAAGTAGTATAGAATATTCCCGGGTCGTTTATCCCCAACGAAGAGTGAATTGGAAAGTCGAGAGTTGGATTGACATTTTAAGCTTGAATGGAACAAGATTTGGATTGGATTTCTAAATCTACGGGAAAAATAAGGCAAACTACGCTAAAAACAAGAAAATTACACAAATTATACTAAAAATGGAAACGGGAAGCTAAAACGACACACTAAAAACCCTAATTTTTCAAAATTAAGCCTAAGTTGATTTTTTTCACTTTTAATGGGCTTAAATTGACTAAAAAGGAAGTTAAAAGAAAACAAGAACGAGAACGGAGCTAAATTGAGTTAGAAAACACGATAAACGAGAACGGGAACGAATCCCGTTCTTTAAAAAATGAAATTTTGCCAAAATAACCCTACGAAAGTTTTTCTATTTTTCCTAGATGCAAAATGATAAAATAAAATTTTCTAAAAAAGAAAAATATTTTTTTGATTTTTATTTAATTTATTATAATTAAAAAACAGTTATTTAAAGAACATAAAAGATAAAAAATAGTGGAACAACATGTGTAAAAAGTCCCAAAAAATACAGAAAAGTAGTTTAAAGTGTACTGGATTTAGGAAAAATAAAAGCTAGAAAAGTGGGCTTATAAATAAGCCGAAATAAGCTGAAAACAGCTTATGGGCTTAATGGGCTAAATAGCCCTTATATAATAAATTGTGCAACTCACTACCGGATGAGCTATTGTAGCATACCGGTAGTGAGTGTTATAAAATGTTGGTCGATGGAGCCCTGCTCACTTGGGGCTTCCCCTAATCCCAATGTTTTTGTTTTTTATTTTTTTTACAACTTTTTAAACAAGCTAAAAATAAGCAACTTTAAAAAAGACAAAAATTTTGTAACTAACAAATAAGCACGAAATAAGCTGAAAAAGGGTGGCAGTTATGCTTATTTTACTCTAAGACATATTAGACTAACTGTTGGGCTATTAAACACTTAATAAGCTAATGAAAATGAAAGCTATACCTAAAAAGCAAAAGAGATTAAAAATAAGCAATGACAATAAGCTGAATAGACAAAAAAGGTAGAAATGGTTAAAACACTTAAAATTTTTACACTAATGAGCAAACAAGCTCAAATAAGCTTAGACAAAAACCACATAAGGCAAGAAACTGGCCTAGACAAACTTTAATAACTAAACTAACTCCTCATTAACTAATTCAATAAGCCAAAAAGCACAATAAGCAATCAACAAGCTAGCAGACTTAACTTTTGCACTACACTAAAGAAAAGCTAAAATGCAATGCACTAAAAGGGAAAATAAGCTAGGAAAATGGAAAAAAGTAAAGGATGCCTAAGGGGCCTACACCTAATAACAAAAGGCAAAAAAATAAGCTACTAGAACAGACAGAGAAGCCAAGAAAAATGCAAAATAAGCTAAGTGCCCTAAGTGTTTACAAACAGTCAAAGGCCACCAAGGGTCTTATTTTTAAGCACTCTAGAGGACATTCAAGACCGGGCTTGCTATCCGCTTATAGATGGGCTTATGCTTCCTAGACAATGCCAAGATACTAAAATTATTGGAAAGCAAATAAGCAATAAAAAGGGGCTGTCCTGCTTGCATTTGCACCAGGGGATTTGTTGACAGTTTTAAAAGTCTAAAGCCAGGCCCAAGAAATAGCTCAAAATAAGCTTAAAAATGTGAAACTAGTTAAAAACAGATGGAGTTAAGCTCCAAGTGACTCGTACAACCAAAAAATAGAGAACTGAAAAACATTTTTTTTCACCTCTATATCCTAAGAATTAAAGATTGGCAGTATTAAAACTAAAACTACTAAAAAGAATTGACATATTTTAACACACCAAAGGAAACCAAAAATGACTTTAACCTTACCAGAATTAGGACTTCTTAAAAAGACACCTAAGACAAGACTCAAAAACTGATTTAAAGGTCCCGAACCAAATAAAGCTCCTTATACCTTTTTGGACTAACATTTTCAAATGAGTATATTAGAAAACCTTAAAATCACTTTTTAACAACAATTAAAACTTTTTTCAAAAACTGACTAAGAAGTGCTAAAAAACAGTAGTGTTCAAGAAGCACAGTGACCCCCCTGTGGTTATGGACCCAAAAATAACCCATTAATAGCCCCAAGTGGGGGGGGGGGGGGGGGGGGGGGGGCCCAAACACCCCTTTAATTTTCAAAGTTCCCATTATAAAACTGAATAAAGTGAATTAAGGCTTGATATGTTGAAAATAGATGAACACATAAACATAAAAGGCATAAATAAGCAAATCTCATCAGAAAATAAGCACTTAAAAGCACTAAATAAGCAAAGTGGATATAAGCAGTTTATAACTAAATAAGGCAGTTTAAAGCTAAAAACTTAAACTAAGAGCTAAAAAAACTATAAGACAAGCATAAAAGCATTAACCAACATAAATAAGCAGTAATAAGCTAAAATAAGCAGACAATAAGCAATGCTACAGTAAAATGCAAAAATTGGAAAAATAAGAAAACTTACCAATCCCTTGCTCAAAACAGGGAAAATAAAAGAGTCTACAAGCTCTAGCTTGTCAAAAAGACAAGCTAGTAGGTCTATAAGCTCTTCCACAATTAGCTTATCATCCAGTTTAAGCTGAGGTACTTTTGAGGGGAGGATTTTTTGTGTTTTTCTTAACAGTTTATATATTGAGTTACTTTTTATGAAAACAGGCTATAAAAGGCTTTAGTGAAAGCTTATAAGATCTTTTGAAAAACCTTTGAACACAAGTAAACTTAGATAGATTAAAACTAACTTCAAATTTTCATTAACTAAAAAACATTACAAGATTTAAAAGACAATAATCAAAAATGACTTAAAACTAAAACTAGATAAAAAAACTACTTACTACTTGCCAAATGGCTACAATGAGCTCCTATTTATAAAAACGACTAAGTGCTTGCCCTCTCTTCAATCTTTGTCTTCTTCTAGTTGTGTTTGTTTGCTGAGACAGAAGCTAGGGTGTGTTTGTTGTGAGAGTAGAAATCAAAAATCATCATGGCCCTTCATTTTGTGTGATCACTAAGCAAAACGATCTTCACCCTTCATCTCTTTGTTGTTTTCCTTCAACCAATGAGAGTATTGGGGATTGCCAAGGTGGACATAAGCCATGTGGGGGTGGGGAAGGGTGGTGTAATAGGTTTTGGCTGGATGTGAACAGTGGTCGAGGAGGGGGGACAGGGATAGTGAACAGTAGGGCGGGAAAATTGGGTGTGTGTCTGTTTGATGGTGAGTTTGGGGATTTGGCAAAATGAGTCCTCCAACTCATATACATAGTTTGCAAATTCAGTCCCTTGTGGTGCAAAGTTAAAAAGGGTTGGCAGAATTAGTCCCCCTAAGTTATAAGGGCTATTACATGCATGGTCCTTTTGTTATATAACTTTAGGGGTTTGGCAGAAATGGCCCCCTAAAGTTATATATGGCATAATTACAACTTCAGTCCTTGTAGTATTTATCCTTGTTATACAACTTTAGGATTTGGAAAATTTGGTCCCTAAAGTTGTATTTTTTTTGACTTGATGACTTTTTGGCTTTGATTTTCTCGGGGTTGACTTTGACTTTTCTACGCTTTTCCATTCCGTGCTCGGTTTTGTCCGTTTTTGCTTGATTTTTTGTTCTTTTGTCGGATATCCGTTTCCTGCACAATATAAGTGAAAACATACAAATACAATGTATTTTTGGTACGTTTTTGGTCATTTAAGTCCGATTTTAATGGTAAAAGGTATGTGTAATTAAACGCATACCAAAATCCCCCATACTAAACTATTGCGTGTCCTCACGCAATGCTTATAAGTAAGCACTTAAGAAAACTAAGAATCTCAATCTCCCTTGACTAATAACTTCGAAAAGTAGCTAAGTGTTCATTGAGGGGAATTAAAGAAATCAATAGCTTCGACAAGCCCCGTTTTTACCATTTTTAAATATTTATACTAACTACCACTAATATTTTTGTATTTTTCCTTTTTTTTCTTCATTTTTTTGTACTTTTCATATTAAGCAACTAACTAACTTATTTGACTTTCGTTATTTTTATAACTTTTAGGGATCATGAAACAAGATGCATTTCGATCCGAGAATGCCCCAAAAAGGATAAATTCATCATCCTCGACTTTTCACTTATTCCAAACCAAGCTTAAAACGAAATCAACGCTAACTATGAGTTAAGATGCTAACACTACTCATATTTGTAACTTGTAAACTTTTCACCCCCGACAATTATTATATCTTAAGTGTATGTGCTATTTTGAATTTCAACTTTGGATCAATGTTTTGCAAATTTCTATGTTTCACGTTCCACCCGGGAATAATGAGTTTGAAGGCGAGATCATCCCATGTAGCGACTTTCGTCTCGGCACATCCTGTTTATCATATTTTTGCTTAGGGTAAGTTTCTAACGAATTTTTAGATGATAACGATTGATTAACGCATATTTGCGTGACAAGTCTTCCTATGACATCAGGTAGAATTTTCACTACCGTGGCGTGTAACATTATTTGTCTTGAGACATTATTTATAATTTTCATTACGTATAAACCATTTTTCCTAATCCTATTTCCTATGATTTTACCATCTTTAATTATTTCACGACCTTCTTCCGTGAATAAGACTTGACACTTATTGTCACAAATTTGATCGACACTAAGTAAGTTAAATGCTAAGTCGTGTTCTACATTACATATAGTAAGAGAGTCATTAGAGATCATATATTTGCCTATGATCTTTCCTTTTAAGATTATTCCAAAAACTATGTTACCTCCATCGTATGTGATTTATAGGTAGTGGAATAAAACCTTGTTACCGGTCATATGTTAGGAGCAACAATAATCTTTTGATCACTCATCGGTTCATAGCATGTTCTCATGCTTTCCTTTTTACAACAAAAACAAATTCAAGCGTTTGGTCCCTAATATCTTATGGGTCTGAATATGTTAGTGTTGTACATCTCTTGCATTTGTTGCAATTGATTGGGATATTGAAATGGGATACACTTTCCCATATGCACAAAGCCTTGACTTTGATGGTTGTTCCAATTCATAGGATAGAAGTTTTGAAGAATTGGTTCTCTAGAGTGTCTTCTTGGTTGAGGTGTGTTGTGTCTTGGTTGAGAAGAGATATTTCTCCTAGGCGGAGGTGTTTTCGATCTAGACTCGGTTTTGACATAACCTATTGTAACACCCCCAAAATACGATACGTAGCGAAATACAATATTTGGGGTGCTACTTCATAATAGATGCACACGAGTTTCAGTAAACGTTTAAATGATACGTTTAAAAAACAAAATTTATTTTATTTATATGAGGAAAATCAGAGTTACATAGGTCCCAAATAACTCCAAAAATTTCATTTCAAAAGTCTTGACGCGACTTCTTTTCTAAAACATTGTTTTAGTTAAATGTACAAAATTTCACCGAGACACAATTCTTGATATCCGCGTTCCATCCCATCCAAGCCATCAACATCATCTAAACCTGAGATACATGCTTAAAAACGTCAACAAAACGTTGAGTGAATTCATAGAGTTTACAATTAACAGTCAGAACGCATGTTTGGTTCCACAAAACACTATAACATTGCTTGCAAGGCAAGTTATATCATGATTTCCACCACATGAGCCCGTGTACCGAACCTTAACACATTTATCATGATAGACAAATAAGTGACCGGGTAGTATGCCACCACCCCTTTCTCAATATAAAATGTCCGTTACACGGTGCTCGCTATTCAATTCAGGATTCATACCCCGGATAGGGCTGCCAAACCTAATAGATATATTTAATGCATTCAGTGTTTACCTCCTCGGTAATTAACGAGTACACAGTTAAAGGCATAAACTCATAGCATGGAATCATATCACGTATCAAAACACATTGCGTTCAATTTTTAAAACAAGCATGTATCCCCCTCGCGGGTTTTAGAACATTTAAAATAGTTCAAAAGCGAGGCTATGAACTCACCTTGATCTAAGCCGAAGATTAAAATAACCGAAACAATCCAAAGACGTCTCAACAACGAACTCAACAGCGACCTATAATTTATGTTGCTCGGTTACTATACAATAGAGTACGATCGAACTATTAAAACGATATAGATATACATACACATGTGATGAGAAATCCTCTTGCACGTCCTAGATCCTAAACCCCACATAATTGAGTTATGATCATTGTCTTTCTTACACGTTCGATACTTTATTGAAAACTTTCTATTTTCAAAAACTTTCTATTTTTAGAAAGTTGCTATTTTCGGAAAGTTACCATTTTTAATAAGTCCCGTCATCTAATTATATTTATAATAATATTCCTTTATCTTGTCGCACATTCGACGCTCAAATTGGTTATCATTTACTCGTATCGGTATTATATCCCGATTATTACAAAAGTTAATATTTTTAGAATTATTTCCGTTCATAAAATCGTTAAGTCTAAAATGTTATACTCGTAATAATAATAGCGTTTATTATTTTTATAAACATCCAACAAGACGCACATCAACTCGTTGAGTTTTAAAAGTCAACGTTGGACTTTATTTGACTTTTACCTTTCATATATATATTTTACTAAGTCTGACCCGACCAAAACGACCCACTATATCACATTTTCACGACTCGGACTCTAAAGAGATTTTATGCAAAACGACGTTCCAGACAACTTTTTAGTTTTAGCCGAGACCTGAAACTCGAAGGAAAATGACCAAAGTGCCCCTGCAAGTTTCTGCAGGAACTTGTTATATTTTTAATTAAAGTGCAGAATTTGACTTTCAGTTTTGACTCGTTATTACGCGATTTCAAAACTAACAAACCTCGCGGCAAAGTAAAACGACATTCCGAACAACTTTCGTGTTTCGTCGGAAGGCTAAAACGGACTCGAAAGTGCTCAAAATGGCCATTTAAAATTCTACCAACAACTAAATAAAACCATTATAGCTGTTTGGCATTTTTCTTAGTTTTCAAATTTTGTTTTCGTCGTTACGCGACGTTTGAATTACCAAAACGCTCGTAACATACCCTTTATCATATTTTCTAAACCAAAATCAGATTTGTCAAAATCTCGACCCTCAAAATACGTGCCCAAGTTTCTGCTCAATTTCGCTTAGTACAAAACGCACCAAGATCTAATTTTTGACCAAAAATTCATTCACGGCCTATCTAATATAGTCTATACATGATATTTACAACGCTCAATCAACCCATATCACAATCTAACTAATCGACGCAAGTTCATCGGATTTCATCACATGTAACAATCGAAACGCAATACGAGAATAATAATAACGTCACGACAATGTAAATAAAATACTTACAACCAACATAAAAATGTTTTCGGCTTCCCCTCGGCATGGTTCGAGCTCGGACGAGACCCCAAACAACATAACCGACACTTTTCAAACAAAACCAACTTTACTAACACAATAATCTATCGTTTTTACTACCACTTTTCGACCGAAAATACTTGAATCGAGCCCGAACTCTAACTAGAAAAATACCCATCGCATGTTACGTTTCTGTAGCATCTCTTATGTTACGGTCAATATTAAATCTCGACTCCATTCCTATTTTTGTCTTGAATAAAGTTTTTGTGTTTTACTTGTTAGCCGATTTGATGAAAATCGTCATTTTTAGTTATTTGCGTGTCACGCTTCAAATATTTATCCGTTAAGCGTTTTAAGAGCTCAAAATTTCATATTTTGCTCCTGAAGTCAATTTATTGTTATTTTAGTATTTTATAATTTTTCTCGCGTTTTGCCAAAATCGTGTCAAAAAAAGTAGTACTTTAACACTTTTTAATATCTTAACATAATGTTTTAAATCAAATATTGTAGTATAAATGTTTTAGAAAAAATAAATAAAAATAAAAGTATAATTTACCTCTTTAATGGTTTTATGCTCCATCAAAACTAGAAACCAAACACCCTCTTATTATATTTTACCCCTACTAAATCCTAAATTAAACACACCCTTATATTTGTATTTCCTCCAACAAAACCAAAAACCAAACACTTCTTAATATTTTTTTATATAACCCAAGCCCAAGTCCCATAGCCCAAACAAACATCCTGTAGTATATTTTTTTTTATAAAAGTTGGATGATAACTAGATATTTTGTTCCATATATAAAAAGTTTCATTCCTTTTAAAAACACATAGTACCAACGATAAAAAAAATCTATGTGTCTTCCTCTCTTCTCTGGTTCGAGCAGCCACCAACACCACCACTAAATCACCATCAAAAAATTCACCAATAAATCCTAAAACACTTCTACACTACTCCTATATAAAACCCCATCATTATTTTCCTTTAAAATTGACCATGCACCAAGATTTTTCAAGTTCATAGTTCTTTAAAGATTTTGAGATTTTAGAGTTTCATTAATTTTTGGGTACAATTAAAGCAACAAGGGTTTAATTGCATGCGAGATTACAAGATTTAGAGTCAAAAAAAGTTAAGGTTTGATCTAATTGGGGGTCTTGTGTGTTCGGTTAAAACCAATACCCAAGAAGAGTTTTTATTTGATCTTTTTCATCCACTCCATTTTGTTTGTAAGTGATTTTTAAACCCATCTTTTCAATTTTTGATTTTTATTTGTATACATGTGTTTGATTTCATCTTTTATAAGCATGCATATTCTTGGTTTGTTTGATTTTGGGTTTGATCATGAACATCATGTTTTGATGTGTGAGATATGTTATAAGGATTTGTTATGGCCTTACAAGTGAATAATTGGTGATTTGGATAAGTTTTAATGGGA
>BQNB010091876.1:0-26760 GCA_026074375.1 Tanacetum coccineum | reverse complement strand
TGAGGAAGCTTAGAAATTACATCAACTTTGGCCTTATCGACTTCAATTCCTTTTCTAGAGATCTTATGTCCTAAAACAATGCCCTCTTTAACCATGAAATGGCTCTTTTCCCAATTTAGTGCTAATTTGGTGTCTTCACACCTTTTAAGCATTTTATCTAAATTAGCAAGACACGAAGAAAAAGAATCTCCAAAAACTGAAAAATCGTCCATAAAAACCTCCATCGTTTTTTCTATCATGTCGTGAAAAATAGCCATCATACAACGTTGGAAAGTTCCGGGTGCATTGTACAAACCGAATGGCATACGACGATACGCGAAAGTTCCGTAAGGGCACGTAAAAGTAGTTTTCTCTTGATCTTTAGGATCAATTGGGTTTTGAAAATACCCTGAAAAATCATCTAAGAAACAATAAAACTCGTTGCCGGCTAATCGCTCTAACATTTGGTCCATGAATGGTAACGGAAAATGGTCTGTACCAAGTTGCTTCGTTCAACTTGCGATTAATCCGATGAAAACTCTCATCCGGTGTACTAATCTTGTAGGCACCAGCTCATTTTTCTTCGTTCGTGACAACGCTCGTCATACCACCTTTTTTTTAGGAAAACTGGACTGGACTTAACCCTATGGGACTATCGAGATCGGATTAAATCAATCCTGCGTCAAGAAGTTTTTCTACTTCTTTCTTGATGACGTCGTGGATTTTAGCACCTCCTTTGATGTTGGACTGAAGGTTCGTAATCATCTTCTAAAAGGATTTTGTGAGAGCAAAACTCTGGATCTATACCTCGGATATCAAAAAGTTTCCAAGCGATTGCTTGTTTTCGGTTTTTCAGAATGTTAATGAGTGAGGTCTTTTCATCTTGGCTCAAATCTTTTGAAATTATAACTAAAAGCTTGTTATTTTCTTCTAAGAACGCATACTCGAGATGCGGAGGTAACTCTTTAAGTTCGACTTCGGGAAGTTCAACTTTTGGTTCATAAGAAGTAGCATATTCGAGTGAAGACTTCTGTGGTTCAACAACTTTAAGATCTTTTTGAATTCCGGGTGAGTAATCACCTTGGTTTGGTTGAGGTAATGGATCATTGTTGAGAAGTGCCTCGAGAATGAGAATGTCACCCTCGGGATCATAGTACGTAGCATTGAGAATTTGTGAAACTGGTTCATCATCGATTGCTATAAAAGCATCGGCTTCCTCAAAGAGTAGAAAATTGCTTTCATCAAACGGAGTAAGCATTGGAGATGAAGTGGAAACAATCAGGTCATAGTACGGAGAAGGATTGTTGTAAGCAACAGAATCGGAAAATCCAAGTACTTCTTGTGAATAAATTTCACAAGTGACATCGATTAGATCAACCTTCTTTAACGATTCGAGATTGTTATATGAAATAGAAGGTGCATCACCACATTTAAGGGTCAAAGATTGATCATCATTCCTAAGAGTAATCTCTCCTTCGTAAACATCGATTAAAGCATGAGCCGTTCTAAGAAAGGGTCGCTGTAGTATTTATCGGTATTACTCGAGGATCGGCTATAAAATCAAGCACAACAAAGTCGGCGGGAAAGTAAAACTTCCCTACTTTGACAAAAACATTTTCAGCTACACCGGTTGGTTTGGAAATTATACGGTCGGCTAATTCTAATACCATTTTTGTTTCAGTTAGGCCCAGGAGTTAAAGCTTTTTCCAAATGGATAAAGGCATAAGATTGATACTAGCACCTAAATCGGCAAGGGCTAAGTAACTATTAAACTTCGAAAAATCACATGGAATGAGAAATCGACCGGGGTCTCCTAGCTTTTCTGGAAGCTTTTTTAGGACAACCGCACTACAATTTTCATTCAATGGTGTTTTGGTTAACTCAATTAACTTGTCTTTGTTATTTAACGTCTTTTTAAACATTGACGCAAATTTTGGCATATGAATGAGAGCATCCGCAAAACTAATCTCAAAATGAAGGTTTCGAAAGATTTCCATAAACTTTGAAGAAAGAATGTCATCCTTTTCACGAATCTTTTGTTTGTTGAGTCTCGATGGGTAAGGCAAATTAGGTTTGACGAAAGAAGGCTCTTCGGTTGGTTCTTTGTCTTTGGTTTGTTCTTGGACCAATGGAGGAGGTTGGATGTCTTCGGTGCTCGGTAGCTCCGTATCCTTTGTCACCTCACTTTCCTTTTCCACCACCGGCGGTGGAATTGGAGGTCCATCATATGAAACACCACTACGAGTCGTAATTGCCTTGGCTTCATTCCTAGGATTTGGAATGGTATTGCTTGGTAAAGTACTTGAACTTGAAGGTTGGTTGGTGTGATAGCTTTGCATGAAACTGAGCATCATCTTCTGAAAATCATCTTGCTTCTTTTGAGAATCATTGTAAACTCTTTGAAAATCATTTTGGTTCCTTTGAAAATTATCCAACTTCATTTGTAAGTTATTCATGTTCGCATCATTAGCTTTAGCATAACTTTCAAAATCCGTTTTAGACACACCTTGAATTTGTGAAACGGGAGGTAAAGCTTGATTAACCAAAGGTTGATTTGTTGGTGGTTGGTATGGTGGGGCTTGGTAAATGGCTCCTTGATTGTTTTGACGGTTTTGGTTAAAATTTCCTCCACGGTTTTGATTCGAATTGAAATTGGTTCCTTGATATCGATTTTGGTTGTTTTGGACATTCGGTTGATTGAAACCCGGTGGTTTCATTTGACTTGCCAAATTGGAAGGTTGGTTTCTTTGGAGAAAATTACCAACGGCTGCGGTTTGTTGAAATTGTTGGATGTTGTCATGAAAAACGGGAAAATCATTTCCACCTCGAGTTAACGGACAATGGTTAAAATTGTGATTCGATCCACATGTAACACATACTTCCTCAACCGCTTTGACGGGTGCGGGAGTAGTAACAACTAAAGCTTTCATTTCATTCATCATTTGTTTCATCTTAATAGTCATCTTATCCTCGAGAGAAGCGGCTAATTGTTGAATATCGAAAGAATTATTAGAAGGTGAAGAATAAGAAAGAGAATCATCCGTACTCACTCTTGAATCATTAGAACGACTTCTTGAGTAACGAACTTTTGACTTGCTTTCAATAATCGCTAATCCTTCTTGAGGCATCTTGTCTAAAAAGTTGCCACCTGCGGCGGAGTCTAAGGCATCTTGATCGTTGGAACTCAAAGAGTTGTAAAAGGTATTGAGTTGGTGTAGTTCCGAGAAGCCATGGTGAGGACATTGACGAAGGAGTCCTTTAAAACGTTCCCATGCTTCATTGAAGGTTTCGTTTGGTTTTTGGAAAAAAGTAATGATCTCATTCCGATAGTAAGTGGTTTTTGAAGGTGGGAAGAATTGATTTATGAATTTTGCAACAAGGTCATCCCATGTGAGAATTGATCTAGGAGGTTCCTTGTCTAACCATCCTCGGGATCTTCACCGTATGAGAAAAGGAAAAAGCAAAAGCTTAATCGAAGTGTTCGGAACTTCGGGGTGTCTAAACGTTGAAGTGACTTTGTTGAAAAATCGAAGGTGATTGTGAGGGTCTTGTCTACCCGTAAACTTATTGCTTTGCACAAGATTGATTAAAGGTTGTTTAAGCTCGAAATTGTTTGCATTAATTGGTGGAACAACAATAGCATCTTCATACCCCTCGATGGGTGCTTGTAACATCTGGGCCTCCGTTCGTATTATCGGCCATTGAACAATGTTTGTCGACAATTGGTTCCTTTCTAAATCAAAATTTTTCTTCAACAACCGGAGGAGTTGGTGTTGACGAGTCTTCGAGATTGCGAACGAGAGTGCATAAAAGAAAAACTAAAAATCAAAAAAGCCATAACTTTACACTAATTTTCTTTTTAATTAAACAATGAATTTTACACGGTTACACGGAAGATAGACTTGAACCAATTAATCAAACTACAACACGGTAGCTCTCAAAAATTGCTTTTCAAGGTGAGCCGTACTTCGTAGAGGACACAAATAGAAGGTGTTAAATTTTAGTTTCGATTTGGGAATCACAAGTTCATCGGAATTGATTATGATTATTACCTCCATTAGAGTATTATATTTTGTATTTGTTACCATTTTTAGTGGACTTTTTTTTTCTTTATAAAAAAAGAGATTTATTTTATATTTTTGATTTTTTCTTTTTTTTTGATCTTTTTACCTATACTATAAAAAGAAATGGGAAAATTTTTTTTTCCTTTTTATTATTTTAGGATTTTTTTGGATTTTGAATTATAAAAACAAGAATGAAAACTTCGAGGGTGAAAGGAGCTTAAACGCAAATAAATAATAAACGAAGGAATCTTGACCACTAGTCCCCGGCAACGGCCGGCCAAAAAACTGTATGTTGAGTTTTAATACACTATAAAATATTTATACTAATATAACCTTAAGAGCAATTAAGAAAATTCCCTTAAGGAAAAATTCACTCTCAAAAATATATATAATATAATTATTATAATACGATTTATTTAACGGGTAATATGATCACCCGGGTCGTTTTCCCCAACGACTAGTGGAAATTCGAAAACTCGTTTAATCTTGGATTTGATTTGAACGAAGCAATAGTATTTTGCTATACTCTACTAAAATAAAAGCAACAATTAAAGGCAATTAAACAATTAAACAAATAGGGAAACTAATAAAACACGACGATTAGGCAATAGACTAGAATTTATTCCATAAGATTGCAAACTAATTTGTCTACACATAAATTAAGGTTAAAGAAATTTTAAGAAAAATAAAACATATTTTTTAGTTATTTTTGAATTTTTTATCAATTAAAACTTTTAATTATAATTAAATCTATAAATAAAAAATAGAAAATATTGAAATTATATTTTTCCTAAGTAAATAAGTAATAAAGAAATTTTAGAAAAAGGAATTACTATTTTTGGCTTTAGATTAAAAGATTAATTTTTCTAAAATTTAACTAATTAAAAACTATAAAATATAACTATTTAAAATAAATACTAAAAAAATTTTATAAAAATTACCTAAAAAAGAAAATGTGCAGAAGTAATAAACAATTAAAAGCCCTAATTTTTACTTTTTATAAAACTTTAATTAAACTTATTATAAATAACCCTAATTACTATTTAAAAACTTAATTAAACTAATTAATACTTAACTAAGGACTAATGGTGCAAAGAGAAAAGAACTAACTGAGAAACTAACTAGCTAACGGAGGGTTAACAAAGAAACTTCAAAGTAACAAAATCTACCCTGAAAGCCCAACCCGACTATAAGCCAAGTCCATTTAAGCCTAAAAATTAAGATTAAGTTAAAAAACAGCTTTTCATAAAAAACTTATAAAAGCAAAGTTGGAGAACAAGTTAGTGTGAGTAACTTTAATGAAAGCTTAATGAACTAAAAACCAATAATAAGCTCAATAAAAGCTTATTTATAATCTGAAATCAGAAAGTAGCCATTTCCCTTGGTTTTTACTTATCAGCTTGTTAAAAGTTCAATTTAAGCTTAAATGAAAAAAAACAAAGTGTTCTAGAAAGCTTATAATGTGCTGGAAATATAAATGAAAAGCTACTTGACTAATTTAAACTAGAGCTTATCTGAAATTGAGTGACAAAGTATCAAAGTAAGAAGTAAGCTTAACTTTAACAAATTCAGATTAAGCTCAAATGCTCAAAAAGCAATTTCAGACTTTAAGCTTATGCAGACTTATTAAACAACTTATAAACTACTAATTTAAATGATAAAAAACAACCAATATCAGCTAGAATAATGTTTAAGCTTAATCTATTAACTACTGTTTTTGGTATTTTGAGGTTTTTAGTGATCTATAAAGAGCAAAATAAGCTAGAAAATTAAATCAATGAAAATAAGTGCTGATTTAAACTAAGCTATATGAATTCTAAAACATATCTAAATCCTAGCTCCTAATCTCTACAATGACTAACCTAAATGAAGCTATAAAAGATCAGCAGTACCTTCATAAGATAGTACTGCTGATGCACTTTGCACAAACCAAGGCCAAAATGCAGGAACCCTTGAGGGTGCAGCTGCACTTGACACACTCTATTGAGTGTGTCAAAACTAAATTCAATCACTCTTAAAGCCTAGAGATCCTAGGACAAAAATAAGCCAACTAATTTTAAGCCTAAAGGTACCCTGGTGCTGGAACCAATATAATAAGCCATAGCTTTTGAATTTTAGCAAACTAACTTACAAAAACTCATTCCCTAGTGATATTAAATAGTAGAAAACCTAAGCTACTCAAATCCATAAAGCACAAAAAACTTGACTTTCTAGTGGTCAAATTGTCCTAAACCAAACACCCCTTTAACTGAACTATGAATCTTATTAAGCTGCTAGAATAAAATTCAAAAATCAAATCCTAATTACCAGATATTAAACATATTATAATGAACCTAATATGCATAAAAACTTAATCAAATAAGCCAGAAAACAATAAGCTACTACTATGCATATTTTTTTGGTTTTTATTGAATTTTAAGACCAACTATATGGACATGACTATGATCTACGTAATATAAGCAAAAACGATTAACTATAATAATATAATAACCAAATAAAAGAGATGTAAAGCACATATAAATCTAGTAATTTAAGCTAACTATGCAGATCTAGAAGAAAACTATGCTATAACTAATTAGGCTAAATTATGAAATACAAGTAATCTTAAAAGGAAACTCACTCAACCTCTAGCTGAACAAGAGGTCCCAAAAGGGCAGCTTCAAGCTCTCCTAGCTTATTAATAAGCTAGGAGTTAAGTCCATAGAGATCCTTCCAGGATTGATCTCCCTTCCATAAATTCTTAACACCCAAAAGCAAAGGTAAATAAGCTAGTTTTATGATTTGAATAGATTAATACTGAATTATGCTCTAACTTGAGCTTATGAAAAGTGACAGAAGTAATGAAGAGATTAAAAGAGCTTATTAGCTTATGAAAACAAATGAGAGCTTAGAAACTGAAAATATAAGAGCTTATGATAAAACTGAATTGCATTTAACAAAAGAAATTGATTACATTACTTTTTAAAGAAGGTTACAATAACTGAAAATGAAATTACATGATTAAAATTTAAGCTGAAATTTTAAAAGCTACTATCTAATCCCTACTCCTCGTTATCCCCTTGTGTGTGTGAGATGTGAGGGCCTTTTATAGGCTGGTGAGGAAGCTTCTAGCCTTCCTTCTCTTGCACGCCCCATCTAATCATGACCATTCAAATCTTCAATCATTGGAGAGTAAATGAGAGCCGTTTGATCAAATTCCATCTTACACGGATTGCCAGCGTGGCAATCCGTGATAGAGACATTTGTGTTAGTTCTGTGGGAGGGTCTAGTGTAAAATCCTTTCATCTCTTGTGCTTTCCCTTATCCAACGTGGCTCTTTGCTTGTATGAACTTAATGAGAGCTTGGAGATGACTAATCTAACCCTTGAATTTGTGTTGTTCATCACTTGAATTACCATCCGTACCCTTTAATTTTGAAAAACCCCTTGATTTACCCATGGTAACTAGCGGAGAAGATGATGAATAGTACTTGGATCTTTGCGCAATTTTTAACTGATTAAGGTTTAATTTCAGTTGGAAGTTTGGCCTAATTGCCAAAAAATGGTCCTTGTTTTCCTTTACTAAAGTGTAGTGTAAAAACTACTTTCAAACATGAGTTTCAGTCACTGTGGTTTTTAATAATGAATGGGCTAGTAAATGGGCTTATGAATTGGGCCTTTGGTTTAAATGGATACGATAGGTTATTTTAGGTAGTTAGGGCCCATTAAGGTTCTGGGGCCCATAAGGGGTGAGGGACTTTTGTGAACTTGGGAGGGTGAAAATGAATGTTTTTGGGTTTTGTTCTTTTATTGGTTGACTTTTGTTGACCAATGTTTGACCCATTTTGTTGGACTTTTGACTGAGGCTTGGCTTTCTGGCTTCGGCTTTGATTCTTAGACTCTTTTGTACTTTCTGATTCTCGTGTTCGTGCTTGACGTTTTTGACTGTTTTCTTGTGATTTTTGATATATCCGTACCTGTACACACAAAACACAAATACAAGCATATTGTTGCCATTTTTGGTCTGTTTTGGGTTTAATTGGGTTATTTTAGGCATAAATGGATATGTGTATTTTACACTTATCACTAACTTTACTTCATAACTAGTATTTAAAGCGGTTGGGGCAATATCAATAAAAGGTGTAAACGCAGAAGATACAAAACTCTTCTCAGCACCGGAATTAAAGAGGATACAAGCGTAGTGATCATTAAGAAGAAATTACCCGTGACCAAATTTTTTTTTTATTATTTGTTTTTGGGATTCTTTTTTTTTTTTTTTTTTTTTTTTTTTTTTTTTTTATTTTTTTTTGTTTTTTTTTTTTTTTTTTTATTTTTTTTAATTTTTTTTTTTTCTTTTTTTTCTTTATTTTAATTTTTTTTTTTAATTTCTATTTTTTTTATTTCTTATTTTTTTTTTTTTTTTATTCTTTTTTTTTTTTTTTTTTTTTTTTTTTTTTTTTTTTTTTTTTTTTTTTTTTTTTTTTTTTTTTTTTTTTTTTTTTTTTTTTAAATTTTATTTTTTTTTTTTTTTTTTTTTTTTTTTTTTTTTTTTTTTATTTTTTTTTTTTTATTTTTTTTTTTTATTTTTTTTTTTTATTTTTTTATTTTTTTTTTTTTTTTTTTTTTTTTTTTTTTTTATTTTTTTTTTTTTTTTTTTTATTTAAATTATTTTTTTTTTTTCTGCTGTGGATTTTCAACCACCATGTAAGCTCTCGCACGAGCTTCCTCATTATGCTGGTTCCCTGCCTTAGGACACTTATTCTTAAGAAGTCCTTTCTTACCATACCCACAACACGTCGCATTCTGCAGGAAATCATTACATGCACCTGGAAGTATAGCTCTACAATTCTTCTCCAGATGACTAGTTCTTTAGCACTTCTGACACTTTGGAGGGCATCGCCCACTATGGTGAAAGTTGCAACAATTGCACTTTTATAGATTCCCAGCATAACCTATATTCTCAGTTGGGGCTGCAGCATAGGCCCTGGCAGTTTCCTGCCTTTTGTTTTGTTGCTGGTGATAGTTGTTGTTTCGGTTGCGGTTGTTGTTGTTGTGGTTGTTGTTGTTTCTTTGGTGGTCTTCCCATTTCCTTTTATTGCTGTCACTAATTCTGGTAGCCCTACCCTGAACTGCTTGCTCAACCAGTTCACGGCCCATGTTGATGGCATCATGCAGAGTTGCAGGCTTAGAAGAAGTGATGTTTCCTTTGATTCTTTCAGGAAAAAACCAAGATTGTAAACTTTCAATATATTCTTTTCAGTGGGGCACATTCAGAAGCACATCAAGGCTGCTCATGGAAACAATTGTTGTATGCATCAATGTCGTCCCCCTTTTAGAGTCTCAAAGTCAAAGCGGCTTGCTCCTTCTTTGGATTTCAGTTGCTGGGCAGTATTCCGTAGTCATCATCGTCTTGAATTCAGTCCATGGAATATGGTTAGCATTGACGAGCCCTAGAGTGTGCACGTTCCCATTCCACCATGTTAAGCTAACGACCTCGAAAGTATAGCAGCACACAATTACTATCTTCTTCAGCACCTGATTGTTCAAACACTTGCTAGACCTTTTTATCCAACGCCTTTAACCAAACAACACCCTCCGTTTCCATAAAAGTGTGAGGTTTTCCATTCATTAAAAGTGTTGTGCGAACAACCGTGCACGTTCGAGTTCCTCCAGCATTCCCCCCCCCCCCCCCCCACAGGGTTTCTCTTGAACTTACAGCTACTATCTAGATTATCTCTGACTTTTCGTATTCTTCAATAAGCTATTAAGCTACTCGCTTTCCACCAACCTCTTAATTAATAGATTGCTTTTTCAATCCTTCTGTGCGGCATGATTTTGTCATTAATACAAGTACAAAATCTGGTAAGGAATTTGTAAGCGTACATTGAGTGAGGAATATTGATTACTAACTAAGAATAAAGAATTCTATAATAATCATGAATTAATAGATATGGTTAATATTTTATATAACTAGACCGCATACGAATGAATAGTAATACGCCTAAAAGATTTGGACATAAGGGATCGGTATTTTAAACCAAGTTTCTATATATAAAAATATAATACAAACTATGATAATCAGAAGAGTAAGTAAGGATCAGGGAATGCGCGCGCGAATATCAGATCAGCGATGAAGGATTATGTATTTTGAAAATGAAAGAAGAAAATCTGTAAAAAATTGTGGTTATAGACTAGGTTTTTGAAAATGACCCAGTTCCCTAACCTTGGCTCTTGATACCAATCTGTAACACCCCCAAAATCTGGTATGCAACGGAATGGAAACAATGGGGTGCTACGTCAAGTACAACAATCAATATATAGGAAACGACCTTAAATGGACATTTTAAGATAAGATTTCATTCGAAGCCATATCAAAATATCAGAGTTTCACTAATTAGGTCCATATGTTTAAAAGGTCATAAACATTTACCACATACATTTTTAATTAAACAAAAGCTTCTTACTACCAAAAGGTGACTTAAGTTTTTATAGATAAAAGTTGCATTGAATTTAAATAAACACAGAATCCATCTTCATTGATATCCATCACGGCTCCCATCCAAGCTTATACCTTTAGGACTGACCTTGAAATTAAACATGCTTAAAAGTCAACACAACGGTTGAGTGAATTCATAGGTTTATCAGTAAAGAGTGGACCACAAGATTTAAGTGAAAGTAGACTATGAAACAAATTCAGTAGTCCAAAACATGTATTATTGCGCTAAGCTCATGACCCCGAAGCCTTAACTGTCTGTCTGCCCCAAGTTAGCGTAGGGTTTATCTGGGCTGTCTGCATAACAGCCTACAGTTCTTAAAATGTTAATGCACTATGATCAACTTGTGACATAGTTTTCTAGAGTCTGGGGATTGTTAGTCACGATAGATCTATCACAACTCTAGCGTCACTATCAATAGCATATGACTGGTTTCACGATATTAAAGACTAGATGGCATGTGGGTAATTAGGCTATAATAACCGGCAATAATCTGGATAGCTTACAGTGAAAAATTTATGTCCGTAGTAAACTAGCAATTGTAATTTAACCTTAGAGTTTGTTAAACAAGTAGATAGAAATGGGGCTTGAAACTCACATCGAAGTGAATGGTAATCAACCACAGTATTTATTCACAATAGAAAAAATGCCATCACGAAGGTCCGAGGCATAACCTATTAAAAATATAGGTTAGTATAATGTACTAAGCACTAGTAATATACTTTTATTCTATATTGCTATAACTTTCTATCGTTTGGCTTCATAATTAAGAGGTCATGTAGTGACGTCTGAGGATGCTGAAGTAAATCTTTTAATTCGTAATTCAACAAACTCGTCGATACGCCTCCCCGAAGGAGCTCATTATGAAAACTCCCTAGTAATATTGTACTTTGATTAACTATTACCACATTAATATTCTATTATAGCTACATCACCATCTATTCGTTTTGTGAAATTCATATTATCAAAGTAAAAACGTTTATAAGTATACTTTGTAAAAATGGTCGTAAACTTTCTTGTTTTAAGTCGTTCTTTCTGTTTCTTGTCACGCCTTCGTATTAAGGATGTATCAAAAATATAACATATTTCAAATCTGAGTTTTCTGATAATAGTGGTTTTACTGTTCCTAACAGTTTTATATTTATAGGTATAGATTTAGTTATCGTAAATCTCGTTAATGCCGTAACTTAATCGTTTTATTCTTCCGTTTTTAGCGATTCTTTCGAGCACGTCTCTAAATTAAAAGTTTTATCGATTTATTGATGTTTTTAAAGTATAAGTTTCTGTGGTGTATAGTAAGCTTTTATAAATATAGGTTTATAAAAAGTATATATTTAATGTAAACTTTAATCGTCGTATCTTTTCATTTAAATCGGTTTTTTTCGAGTTTCTTTTCATTTTGGCAATCGTTTTCATGAGATTACTATCTTTTTAAAACATGGTAGGGCTTTGTTAGCCAAGGTTGCACCAAAACAGCCCATTTATATAACTCTTATAAGATCCATTTTTTATAACTTGTGTTTATATACCTTTTACTAATAAATTACTATACCACAAGTTTTCCAAGGACTTATTAATTTTATACTTGTCTTAAAATATTAGAGTCCAAGCATCATATTGTGCCATGAGTTCCAAAGTATCAAGTCTTTACAAGGCTTAAATACTTTAAAATTTCTTAAGTAACTTTAAATTAAAGTTTTTATAAATTACGTGTTCTACACTTAACCAACATGTTACATACTTTTTATCCTTATTTTTATGATATTATCAACCTCATAACATATGTAACAATGTTCAAAACATGATCTCATAAGGTAGAAATATGTTTTACAGGTTTAAAAGTATCCTAATGTTGATATTGCTAAATTAGAACATATAGAAACACATCAAATGATAATGTAAAGACTTAAAGGGTTTTTGATAACCTCTATGGTGATGTAATTATGATAACCAACACAATCAACCCTTGTTTAGAATGTAACACAAGCTTGAAAGATCTTGAAAACACTAATTTCTCCAAGTAAACACCTAATTTCGTTTTTCTTTGCTTAACTCTTGTAAAAGGTTAACAAGCTTAAATATTTCTTTGTAGGTCTTGATATAATGTAGGAATATGAGTAAGTGTTATAAATAAAATTTTGTATGGATTTGGTGGTGGTTTGATGTTGGCTGTGGGTTTTAGAGAGACAAAGGGAGTATATGGTGAAGTTTTATCTTTGCAAATGAGAAGTGTGTGAGTTTACTTACTTGTGGCAAGCCTTTATAGTCCGCTAAGACTTGTCAAAGAAACACAATGTGAGAATTAAGAGTCTTTGGTTCAAAAATTGTGAATAGTCTTCGGTTTTAATGACTTGGTTCCTAAATTAGAAATCATCTCCATGAATTTTAGGGAATTGAATTGGGGACTAGTAATATCTTATTTGCAAAATGAAAGTATTACTTGCCTAGTATAAGTTGGTAACTTTAAACATATTGTATAATTTTGTAAAGTGTATGTATTGGTTTATTTATTTCATGGTAAATTCGGCTCAAGTGATGAATGTAGGTAAAGTTTTATAAAACTTTGAGCATTTGTTATAAACATATAGATAATTTGTTGATGCGTTTAGATTAATTTTGTTGGTTCCGGGTATGCTTAAACGTAATTTATCGCGAAACGTAAACGATTTACGTAACCAATAAAAAAACATAATAAGTAAATTATTACTTTAGTAATAATAATAAAATGATTTCTTGACGTAAACTTAAATTCGTTTGGTATCCGTTTACGCTAATTGTTGATTTTTAGTTTACGCGATTTAACTATATAATAAGAATTAAAGTAAACGCGTACGAGAAAAAAAATTAGTTGAAATATATGTGTCGTTAAGATGACTTAAATTTCGATGGTTTTTTCCATGTCGTCTAGGTATATCAGCCTCTACGAGTGTTCCAATGAACTTTAAACTAATGGGGTTAGGATTCTTCTTCGCTTTAGATTTTTCACATCTCGTTCTACGATCTCAATAGGCTCTTTGAAAAATCGCAGATTTTCATCAATCTCGTTCTCATCCAAAGGCACCTGAAACAGTCTGGTAGCAAACATTTCTTGAGGTAAGGTTAGACACTGTAAATGTCCGTGAACACAGCTTGTCCTGGGGTAATTTCAATGCCGATAAAGCTAACGGTCCACACAATCTACTATTGTTCAAACGATCTCTACATTCCTGTGTTGCCAGCTTTCCTTTCGTTACTAAATCGTACCCTTCCCTTTTTGGGAGATACCTTTAGTAACACTCAGTCTCCAACCTTATATTCAAGTGGCTTACGTCTCTTATCAACATAGCTTTTCTGGTGACTCCTTGCCGTTTTTAGCCTTTCCTTAATCTAAAAAATCTTTTCTGTCATTTCTTGTACGAGTTCTGGTCCAATAAGCTGATCTTTCTCCACTTCAGTCCTATATAACGGGGTCTCCATTTCTGCTCAGTACATGAGCCTCGGAATGGCCCGCACACTTAATGCTCGTGTGGTAACTGTTATTATAAGAAAACTCAACCAATGGAAGATGAGCATCCCAACTGCCACCAAAATTCATAACACAAACTCGAAGCATATCTTCCAACGTCTGGATAGTACACTCACTCTGATCATCGGTCTTAGGGTGGTAAGCCGTACTCTTGTGTAGTTTTGTACCCAACGCTTCCTGAAGAGCTTGCCATAAGTGTGACGCGAATCGACCATCTCGGTCTGAAATGATTGACACTGGCACACCATGTCTTACTACGATTTCATTGATATAAATCCTTGCCAGATTCTCCATTTTGTAATCTTCCCGATAATGAGGTAAGAAGTGAAGCCAACTGGTCAATCTATCCACATTGACCCAAATCGCTCAATACCCACCGCGGATTCTAGGAAACTTTGTAACTAAGTATATTGTTATCTTCTCCCATTTCTACTTAGGGATTTCTGGTTGTTGAAGTAATCCTGAGGGTTTTTGATGTTCGGCTTTTATCTTAGAGCACGTAAGACACTTGCTAACATACTCAGCAATGTCTCTCTTCATACCAGGACACCAATACAAGTCTCTCAGGTCATGATATCATCTTTTCGCAAGCGGATGTATTGAATTAGTCTAAGAAGTATGAGCTTCATTCCTTGATAGTTTCTTACACCACCAACTGATGGAATCCAAATACGATCAAAGAAGTAAAATTCTCCATCATCTCGGCTCGTTCAAAGTGTTTTTCTTATCCGCTTAGCCATTCTGTTGAGCTTTGAGATCCTTGAGCGCTTAGCCTTGTGCTCCAAAATCTGCCTTAGTCCAGAAATGATAGGGTAAATACTCATTGCTCGTACTCGCCCTTGGTTTGAGTCTTTTCTTTCTACTCAATGCATCTGATACACGTTTGCCTTGCACTTGTGGTTATTTGATCTACAACTCGTAGTCACTGAGTAGTAGCGGATCTACAGCCTTTGCACTTATTTAAATTCTTTTGAGTCAAATATGTACTGGAGGACTCTTGTGGTCAGTGTAGTAACACTTTTTGTCCCGTAAAGATATGTCTCCAGATTTAAGGAAGCGAACACAACTGCACCAATTCCAGGTCATGGGTGTATAATTTTTCTTTCATGCTTCTCTTTCACTTCTTGACGCTATTACTCGCTTATCACTTTGCCCGCTGCATCAGCGCAGCCAAAACCTAATTTGATGGCATCACAATAGACACAAAGTCGTCTGTCATCGGGATTGATTTAACACTAGAGCATTGCATATCTTTCTCCCTTGAGAATGCGGAAGCTTCTTCTTGTCATGCGCCTCACACATATGTCTTATTCTTTTGAGTCACAGGGGGGTGAGAGGGCTAGGCGATCTTGGAGAAATTCTCAATAAATCTCTGATTATAACCCGCCATCCTATGAATTCGAACGATTTCTGTTGATAGATTCAGGAGTCTTCCTGTTCTTGACCGACTCAACCTTTGCTAGGATCACGTAGATACAGTCTACGGTTGACCACATGTCCTAGAGGAACTGGAGCTTCCTATAACCAAAATTCTGTACTTGAAAATTTAGCATGTAATGGACTTTATGCTCTTCTTCTGACTTTGAGTAGATTAAGATGTCATCAATGAACACAATTATGAATTTGTCCAAGTACGGCTTGTAGACGCGGTTCATTAAGTCCATAAATATTGTTGGTGCGTTCGTCAGCCCAAATGGCATGACTGTGAATTCAAAGTGCCCATAACGTGTTCTAAACGCGGTCTTCGGTATGTCTTCTTCCCGAACTCTTAACTGATGATATCCCGAATGAAGATCTGCCTTGGAGAAACAACACGCACCTTGTAATTGATCAAACAAATCATCAATTTTGGGGAGAGGATAGCGCTTTTTTATCGTCAACATGTTTAGTTCCCTGTAGTCAATACACATTCTCATCGCACCGTCTTTTTTTTGACAAACAGTACGGGTGCTCCCCATGGTGAGTGACTTGGTCGAATAAAACCCTTTTTCTTGAAGTTCTTTAAGTTGATTCGACAACTCTAACATTTTTGATGGGGCTAATCGGTATGGGGATCTAACAACTCGCGATGCGCCTGGAATCAGATCGATGCGAAATTCTATCTCTCGCACAGGAGGTAGACCTGACAGATCATCTGGAAATACCTCAGGGAAATCTCGGACAACACGGATGTCATCAAGCTTCTTCTCATCAGCCTTGATACACGCAAGTGATCCAAGATCCTTTTCCGGCCTCTCCCTTGTACTTCAAGAATCTCGCCATTCGGAAGAGGAATACGGACAATCTTTTCATAACAATCTACGACAGCTCTGGTGGTATGACAACCAATCCATACCAACGATGACATTAAAACTTCCTAGTCGGGTCGGGAGTAGGTCAATTTTGAACACGTGATTAAGCGAATGACTAAGGTGACAACTTCGTTAAAACAGTTTTGGTACCTATCCACCTGTCCATCTGCTAAGCTCTACGTCATAAACTAGTATTTAAGCGGTTGGGGCATATCAATAAAAGGTATGTAAACGCAAAAGATACAAACACTCTCGTCTCCAGCACCAGAATCAAAGAGGATACAAGCGTAGTGATCATTAAGAAGAAACGTACCCGTGGCCACATTTGGATTCTGCTACGGATTTTTAACCACCACGTAAGCTCTCGCACGAGCTCCCTCATTATGTTGGTTCCCTACCTTAGGACACTTATTCTTAAGATGTCCTTTCTCACCACACCCATAACACGTCGCATTCTGCAGGAAATTTTTCATGCACTGGAGTATGTCTACAATCCTTCTCCAGATGACCAGTTCTTTGGCACTTTCTGTCACTTTGGAGGGCATCGCCCCTATGTTGGTATGTTGCATAGTTGCACTTTTGTAGATTCCCAACATAACCTCTATTCTCAGTTGGGGCTGCAGCATTGGCCCTGGCAGTTTCCTGCCTCCTGTTTTGTTGCTGGTGATAGTTGTTGTTTCGGTTGCGGTTGTTGTTGTTGTGGTTGTTATTGTTTCTTTGGTGGTCTTCCCATTTCCTTTTATTGCTGTCACCAATTCTGGTAGCCCTACCCTGAACTGCTTGCTCAACCAGTTCACGGGCCATGTTGATGCGTATGAGTGTTGCAGGCTTAGAAGAAGTGATGATTTCCTTTGATTCTTTCTGGGAATCATCGTATTGTTACCTTTCAATCATCTTTTTTTTAGTGGGGCAAACAATTCTAGGGGACACATCAAGGGCACTCATGGAAACAATTATTGTTTGCCTCTATGTCGTCTCCTTTCAGAGACAAGTCAGAGCTCTTGCTCATATCCTTTGGTTTCAGTTGTAGGCAGTATTCCATATTCATCATTCGTCTTGGAATTCAGTCCATGGGAATACTGGTTACAATTGACGAAGCCCTAGCAGTGTGCATGTTCCCATTCACCTTGTTAACGCACGACCTCGAACAGTGTACTAGCAGCAAACATAAACCATTATCTCTTCAGCACACTTGCAAGTTTCAAAACTTGCCTCAACTTTTTCTATCCAACGCCTTAACCCAACAACACCCTCCGTTCCATTAAAAGTGTGAGGTTTTCCATTCATAAAAGTCTTGTACGAACAACCGTGTACATTCATAGTTCCTCCAGCATTCCCAGGGTTTCCTCCTGAACTTCCAGCACTATCTAGATTAGCCCTAGACTTTTCGTATTCTTCAATAGCTTTAGCCACACGCTTTTCCACCAACCTCTTAATAGATTTCTTTTTCAATCTTCTGGGCGGTATGATTTTGTCAATAATACAAGTACAAAATCCGGTAAGAATTTGTAATACATTGAGTCGAGGTATATGATACTAACCGAGAAAATAAGAATTCTATAATAATCATGATTTAATCAGAATGGTTAATATTTATATAATCGACCGATATGAATGAATAGTAATACGCTAAAAGATAGACATAATGGATCAAATTTAAACCAAGTATAATATATAAAATATATAATACAACAATGATAATCAGAAGAGTAAGTAAAGATCAGGGAATGCACGCGTGGATATCAGATCAGCGATGAAGGATTCTGTATTTTGAAAATGAAAGAAAAGAAAATATGTAAAACTTTTGGTTATAGACTAGGTTTTGAAAATGACACAGTTCCCTATAACCTTGGCTCTTGATACCAATCTGTAACACCCCCAAAATCTGGTATGCAGCGGAATGGAAACAATGGGGTGCTACAGCAAGTACAACAATCAAGATATAGAAAACGACCTTAAATGGACGTTTTAAGATAAGATTTCATTCGATGCCATAGCAAAATATCAGAGTTCATACATTAGGTCCCATATGTTTTAAAAGTCATAAACATTTTGGTATGTGTTTAATTACACATACCTTTGACCATTAAAAATGAGCTAAAATGACAAAAAACGCACCAAAAAAACTTTGTATTTGTGTGTTTGCATTCATATTGTGCAGGAAACGAATATCCGACAAAAGGACGAAAAACCTAGCAAAAACGGACAAAACCGAGCACGGAATGGAAAAGCGTAGAAAAGCCAAAGACCAAAAAGTCAAAGCCAAAGTCAAATCGAAGCCAAAGACCAAGTCAAAAAGTCAAAGTCAACAGGGTCAACAGAAAAGTCAAACAGTCAACCCCGAGGAGTGGAAGTGGATCAAGCATCAAAAACCGAACCCGAAAACATAAATTCCAAAAAGTAGGCCCACCCGTACCCACCCGGTGGGCTTGGGTCAGCCTACTTATACTAAACCTATAAATCCATAAACCTAAATCCCATTCCCATTTTATCCTGGCTCGGCCCAAACCATACCAAAAAGCCCATAAGCCTTTAACAGTTAGCCCAACCCTTGATATTTAACCCCGTTAACACCACAAGGACCTCTCGTGCAATTACATATATAACTATGAAGGGTTGTTTCTGCCATTTTCCAAAACCTTCACACCACCACTAAGGACTGAAAATGTAATACACACATACACTTTGAAGGACTCTTTTTGCCATTTCCACAAACCTCACCCCTGTCCCAATTAAACAACAAATACTGTTTATCTCCTTCAACCTTTTCCCGCCAAAACCCAACCCCCCCTCCTCCTATCAATCTCACACCTCGAATATTGTTCATACCCGTCTAAAATGGTCACCACCACCTAGCCCCACACCCACATGGGACTTGTCCACTTTGGCAATCCCTTAATCTACTATTGGTTAAAGAAAAAGGAGGGCTGAGATTATACAACTTGGGGAACACTCCAAATCAAGGGCCAAGATGAAGCTTATGATCTCCTCACACAACAAACACAAGCCAAGCTGTGTCTATGAAGAAGCACACCTCTTGAACCTTCATCCGAGTAGTATAAAATAGGAAAGCTTGTAGCCATTTTGGCACGTAGTTTTATCTAGTTTTTTTAGTCTTTTTAACTTAGTTTTAAGCTTATAAGTTTTTCAATAGTATAACTTTCAATATTGTAATATTTTTAAAGTTTTAATGAAATTTTGTTTATGAAGAATTCTATTTCAAGCTCTTTTGATATTCAAATTCCTACTAAGTTTTAAAAAGCTTTCATAAACTCTTTTATAAGCTCTCACAATCTGTTTGTTTGCTTAAAATGTTAAATAGGTAAGAAAATATAAAAATATAAAATCACTAAAAAAATTCTCCCCTAAAGTACCTCAGCTGAATATTGGATGATAAGCTAAATAGGGAAGAGCTTATTGACCCTCACCAGCTTGTTTTATACAAGCTGGAGCTTGTAGACTATTTGT
Organism: Tanacetum coccineum; assembly: GCA_026074375.1. NCBI lineage: Eukaryota > Viridiplantae > Streptophyta > Magnoliopsida > Asterales > Asteraceae > Tanacetum > Tanacetum coccineum. The sequence goes on along the minus strand of BQNB010091876.1, from coordinate 6,981 downwards.
TTTACCCTGTTTAGAGCAAGGGTCAAAGTAAGTTTTCTTTATTTTTCATCTTTTTAACTAGTTACTGTAGCATAGCTTATTTTTAGCTTATTCTTGCTTTTATTGCTTATTTATGTTTCTTTATGCTTATATGTGCTTCTTATTGCTTGTTTGATTACTTAGTTAAAGTTATGCTTAAAACTGCCTCAATTTAGCTTATAACCTTCTTGTAGCTTATAGCTTATTTGAGTGTTGATTTGTTTGTCATTATTGCTTATTCTAGCTTAACAGTTGCTTCTTGTTATCTGTTTTCAAAAAGTTTTCCTTAAACCTCTTTATATCAGCCTAAAATCTTGTTCTGAAATTTTTAAGGAGTATTTGGCATAAAGAGTTAAATGGGTCAAAAAGATTTTTTAATGGGTTGGAGTCATTTGGCCAACTTTGGCTAATCTTATTAAGTCATTTTGAATCTATTTTCTTAGTTTTTACTTTTAAAAAGTCATTTTAAAGTTTTTCTAAATACTCTTTGAAACTGTTAAGTGACAAACAGTTTCATTAGTGCTTTTGGATTAGTTTTTTTTAATCTTTTGAAACCTGTTTTGAGTAGTTTTCAAGTGTCAAGAACAAGGAGTAAAGTCCTTTTGGTTAACTTGCATTTTCGTTAACAATCTGTCTAAATTTGTTTTGTGTCAAGTGGTCATTCAAAACTGTCAATTTTGATTCCTCGTTATCAGATGGATATTTTTTGCCACAAGCTTCTAATTTTTGGTATGCAAGCTCATCTTGAGTTTAGCTAGATCTGTTTCAAGTTGGCTTGTTGATTTAAGCTTATTTTGAAGCTTATTAACTAGGTTGCTTTTTGTCCTTTAAAACTGCCTAAAGTGCCCTGGTGCAAAAGCTATATTTGACGGCCTTGTTTTATTTTTTTTATCATAGCTTAAGTTAATTGCTTTTCTAGATAGCTCATAAGCCCCTATAAGCTTAAGCCCTGAGGACCCCTTTAGAGTGCTTATTTTTAGCCCCAAAGTGAGCATTTTAACTGTTGGTATGCATAGTTTTAGGCTTAGAGCTTAGTTAGGATTCCTTGCTTATCTGTCTATCTTTTTGCTTATTGTTGGTTACATTAGTCTTATTTTAGGTTAGCATAGATTCTTTCTTAGCTTAGTTTTCCTGGCATTCTTATTTTGTCCTTAAGTACTTATTAAGCTTAGCCTTTAACTTAGTAGCAAAAGTCATTAACTGCCCTTTTCAAGCTCTTTTTATAGCTTATTTTTGTTTCAATCTTTGTTTCCTTTGCATTTTTAGGAAGCCTATAAGCTAGGCTAAAAGCCCATATAAGCCATTAGGCCCCAAGATCATTTCTGGTGGCTTAAAATTAAGCCTAAAAAAGCTGTACCTAGCAGGCGTTTTCTACCCAGTTTTAACCCATATAGCTTGTTTGCTTTTGCTAGTTTAATCATCGTGCTTTTTATTGCTTATTTTCTGTCTGCATTATGCTTAGAGGTAGGTTGGATATCTGTTTAGCTTTCTTTTAATTCATTACGTATTAGCTGTAGAGACCACCATTTAAGACCCATTCCATGACTTAGCTTATAAAAGCTCTCTGCATAATGTCAGCTTAATATTCGTCTTATTTTGTTTAAAAAATTTGTCTTTTTTTTAAAGTTGCTTATTTTAGTCTTTCAAAAAGTTAAAAAATAAGGAAATATACAAGCGTTGGATTAGGGAGACCCCGAGTGAGCAAGACTCGAACTTGGAACTCTCCATATCAACCACACCTATATAACAACACCTCTATCCGCTGTGCTACAGTAGCTCATCCGGAAAGAAGGTTTTTACATTTAATATATAAGCCTGTTTTAGTCCTTATAACACACATGCCACTATTAGCTTATTAACAGCTTATTAATAGCTGTTTTTTCAAGTTAGATTTTCTTAGGATTCTTGTTGTATAACTTATTTTTCCCTAAATTTTTCCATAATTTTTCCATATTCGTTTACTATTTTTAATCATTTATTTTTATTGAAACAGTTTTTAAATCATAATAAATTAAATAAAAATCAAAAAAATATTTTTCTTTTTTAGAAAATTTTCTTTAATCATTTCTCACATAGGAAAAATAGAAAAACTTTCGTAGGGTCGTTTTTGTAAAATTTTAATTTTTAAAGAACGGGATTTAGCCCCGTTTTTGTTTTTTCATTTTAAAGCTCGTTTTAACTACTACCGTGATCGTCTAGGTTCTTTTTCATTCTTCATTATAGTCACCTAAGTATATTAGAAGTAAAAAATTTCTATTGTAGGGTTAATTTTTAAATTTTAAGTTTGATTTCAAGTTGTAAGAGTTTTGTGGTTGGTTAAATAAAATAAACCGAAAGGTAAAAGTAAAGTATGTAATATATTCCGTATATATTACATATGAAAGACAAGAATAATATATAATACGTGGCGAGTATTATATATAAGAAAAAGGAAGACGAGAAATATAAATATCCGAAGTATATAATATTTCGCAAGTATTGTATAAGAAACGTAAGAAAAATAATTGTAACAATATAATTCGACACGTGTTTGATAATCACCAAATAAATTAATAAAAAGTTCTTGCATAAAAGTAAACACACATTTTAAAGTTATGAATTAAGTAAACGATGTTTTAAAGTTTCTACAAAAATTATGGTTTATCTTTTAGTAGGGATTTATAAAATAATATTTTACTGTATAAATTAGTATTTCATTTCCTTTTTAGTGAAAAGGGTTGTCTCATTTGTAAAAGTGTAGTTTTTGTTTGTTGTCGAGTTATTGCATAATTACAAATTAAAAATCTTAAGACTACATCTCGCTCTTTTATCGGTTTTCTAAAATAATAAAAAAATACTAAGCATAGAAATTTTTAGAAATTTTGACATGACCCAATCGTTTATACAACGTTTTCTATTTTTACAAAACTCAACGTTTTCCACTTTAATCAAGTCCATGTTGCAAAATACGCGCGTGTTGCAATATATATCTAGACTAGATCACATAAGAAACAAAAATAAATAAAACAAAACACACTCCATGGGTTGAACTAAACACCCCAGTTTGGGTGTTAACTGCAGCACCAAACACTCCTTATTGGGCTGTTATACTAAACGCACCCTTTGGGGTGGTTAAACAGCAAAACAAACGCCCCTTTAGGGCAGTTATCCACAAAAACAAACACACCCTTTGGGTTGTTATTAAAACGCAGATCCAAACGCCCTTATTTGGGCAGTTAACCACAGATCCAAACGCCCCTTTACGGGCAACTGCTAAACCACCAAAACAAACACCCCTTTATGGGTGTGTTTTATCAACCGAAACGAAAGAACAACCAAACTAGATCAATAATAAAAAAAAACAAAACAAATTAAAACAAACACAACCACACAAATTTTATTATTAGATTTTACAAAAGATAAAACCCTCCAAACTCGAAAATATATGGTGAAGTGCTGGTGGTTTTTGGTGTCGTTGGCTGTTGATGGCTGTGGTGGGGGTGGTGTTGGCGCACGGCGGCTGGTGGCGAGCCGACTGCGAAGGGAAGATGGTGACGGGGTGGCGGAGTGGTGATGATGACGGTTTTCTCGGTGATGGCAGTGGTGGTGAGATGACGAAGGTGGTGTTGGCGTGATGGGGGTGGCGGCGGTAGCGGCGTGGAGACAATGATGGTGGCGTGAGGGTGGTTGTTGGCCGGAGGTGAGGCAGCGAAGATGGTGGTGGATCGGTAGTGAAGTGTGGCATGGGATGGCGTTGGGGTGGCGGAGAGGCGGCAGGTGGCCAGAACATGGCCGGAAAAATGAGAGGCGCCGGAAATAATAAGGAAGGGAGTGTGTGTGTCAGTGTGTGTTAGGGTTTGGTATAAAATGAATGAAACCCTAGTTACATTTGTTTATATACCCATAAGTTATAAAATGAAATGACAAGTGCCCAATAGATCAAGGTTAAGGTTGTAAATATTTCTAGAAGGACTGAAAGTGTGATTTTTGTTAAGTAATGGTTCGGGTCTCGTTTAGGATAGTTAACGATTGATTCAAAATACGAAAATTTCACCGTTGCGTTCAAAATAATTTTTCCACGAAAAGTGAGTATTTACATGACTATAATTTTATAAATGTTTTTATAAAATATATTTAAAATGATTATTATTTATTTATTTGGTACCATTGGGTGTCGCGGGTAAGCTTTGTTCGTAAAAATAAAACTTTAATTTGAACATCCGTGTTTTTAAATAAACGCTTTTGAATAAAATATTAAATAATTTATTAAATATTTTTATTTAATAAAAGTGATAATTAAATATAAATTAATTATTTTCGCGTCGGTACGGGTCGTATGCGGTTTTCACAATTTGCGAGATATTTTCTCGTTTTTGCTTCAAATAAGTTTGAAAAATAAAATTTGTTTTTCAAAAAATTTATTATTTAAATATGTTTTAAAAATATGATTTATTATTTAAATATGTTTCAAAAATTTACCGGTTACGCGGTAATCGTTTTTATGTAACAGTAAAAGGTCAAAAGTTTAAAAAGTCAAGTCGGAACCAAAAAGTCAAAGGGTAAAATGGTAATTTAAAGTTCTAAAAATTGCCGGTTGTGATAGTACACACCCTTTAAAGGACTCCCGTCTCGGGATTCGATTTGTGTTAACCGATTGTGTGACCAATAAAAGATTTAAGATTTAAGAACCCGTTTTAAAACATGGCATTGATAACTTTTTTCAACAAAAATTGATTTTTTGACACTTCTTAATATACGTAAATTTTGGCTAGGTTTGACCAGGACATTTAATCCATCAGAATAAGTATTTCAGAAAAATATCATTACAATCTTTATGATTTATATAAGCGTGTTATAAGGAAAGTCCCTTAATAGTGAAAACATCAAAAGAGAAAGTGTAGGCGCGTGGGTATGTCGGTATAAGGGTTTTAAATGCTTAAGGATAGCGTCTCGAATATGATATCTGTAAGGTTCGACGATTAACATCGGACGAGGCTAATGAATGTAAGTATTCAACTTACTTAGGAGCACGAGGATGAATCACGACTCAACTCATCGTAAGCAAACGATGCGAATAAAGTGTAACCGAACGGCTCTAATCGCGACTTAATAAAAAGACACGCCGTAGAATGAGAAGTAATAATAATAAAGAAACGTTGCACACAACGTTTAATAACGAAATAGACAACCATATATATTTGGGCTTTAGTTTAGTCAACAAAATGTGTTTTTACGAACTTATTAAGTTTATGAAGATGTTACGACGTTCTTACGAAAAGTTACTATTTATAGAAAGTTTTCGTTTTAGGAAAGTTATTAGTTTCGGGGCGTTAATAGCATCTCCTAATTTAATCATTTCCATATTTCCAAAAACAAACTAGTGAAACCCTAGCGTTTAACCAAAATCCTTAGCTCGCTAAATATATATATAAAAACTTGCTATATTTAGAAATGACCAACGACACTTAATAAATGTGGAAAACTAGAAGGGGGGTTGAATAATTTACCACTTTTTAAATTAATGTTATGTTTGTTTATAAAAACTTAGATTCGACTATATGTGAATTCACAATATGCACAATATGAACAATTTAAGTAATCAAGTAATTAATGATAAGATATAAAATAAATATGCAAGATAAGAGATAAGAGATGGAAAGATCAAACTACAACACGAGGATTTATAGTGGTTCGGTAACGAAGCACCTCTTCGCCCTACTCCACTCCCCGAGCACCAAACTCGAGAGTTTTCTTCACTACGTCAACAAGCTCCCTTTAGGCGGAGAAAACCGTACACAACATAGCTTACACCAATTTACGACACTAAGCTAAATGTCCAGTTCTAATCCTAGCTAGAACCAATCTATCACAACACAACACACCACTACATGTCTAACTATACTTACAATGATCACAACAATCTACTTATTGTACACAACTACGATACACACCTTCACAATATACACAAATGATTTACAAGATATGATACAATTGCAACAAGGTTGCAAGGATACACACTAAGCTATAATACTTCTTCACTTGATGATAGGAAGTATTTTTCTCTTGCACTTGAGGATCAAAGATTGGATCACTTGGAAACAAGGCTTTTTGATTTAATGATCAAAGGAAAGAAAGGAAAGTATAAACTGATTTAGAACAGAAAGAAAGTGTGGAGGTTCGCGCCCGACGTGACAGTTCGTTTAAAGGGTGGAGGTTATAAGTATAATAATATTAATGTTAAGTGTAATTAAATAAATATGGGGAAAATCTCTTTTTCTAAAATTTAAATATGCTTTTGAACTAAGACTATTTCGCTTTAAGTTGTGGTCTTTCTAAATGAAGTGTTAGGTTAACGGGAAGCCTAAGAGTTTTTGATACCGAAGGTCCGTGAGTTCCGATACTATTCTCTGTGAGGTGTCAAAAGCTTGGTCACCTAAGCCGGTCTCGGCTAGGATGTGCCGAGAAGAAAGTCGCTGCATGGAATGATCTCGCCTTCAAAATCATAATTCTTGGGTGGAACGTTACATTTAGAAGGATTACAACTTTCTTAAAATGTCGATTGGATTGTCAAATTTTGAAATGAGCACATACACATTTATAAATATTGATCCATCAGGAGTGAAAAGTTAGTCTAGGCTTACACAATTTGCATTTATGAGTAGTGTTAGCATCTTAACTTGTATTTAACAATGATTTCGTTTTTAAGCTTGGTTTGGGGCGTGTGAAAAATCGAGGACGATGAATTTATCCTTATGGATACTATTTATAAGTGTTTCTTGTTCCGTGATCCTAAAAGTTATAATTTCATAATGAAAGTCAAACATGTTTCCTTTAATTTTTTTAAAAAAGAAATGGTAAAACGGGGCGTTTCAAAACTAGTGATTTCTTAATCCCTTTAAATGAACACTTAGCTACTTTTCGAGGTAATTAGTCTAGGGGGATTAAATTTTTTGGTTTTTTAAAGCTTGTATTTATATCATTGCG
>BQNB010091875.1:0-26760 GCA_026074375.1 Tanacetum coccineum | reverse complement strand
CTGGTATTATTGTCCATATGGAGCCTTTTCTCGATCTCAAGACCGTTTGTTTGATGCTCACTACCGAGGAGATGCGGTTGAAGTCGAAGTCTCGGGGTCAACATATTGACTCCTTTTCCTCTTCTCCTATGATATATTGGCCGAACAAGGTAATAATACTCGTCGCTCTACTCTTAGACATGTCAAGTTTTCAAAGCCTTGTTTTAATTTTGCTAAGGGCTCGTGTCATTTTGGGAATAATTGCAAGTTTGTTCATGATGGATGTATGCATGCTAAACCTAGTAATCTATCCCTATGGTCGGTATACCCATCTAGCAGTAGTCATTTGCCACCCGTTTCACAAAACCAAATCAGTTGACCACGGCACAAATGATGTCACTTATTCAAAGTCAACAAGAATTATTAGCACAACTTAGATATGGTGGTAGTATAAATTGGGACTGTCAAATATTAATACCAGGCATAATATAAGTAATCGTCTTATGGTATATCATGCTTCTAATAGTGGGCCAGCTCAACCCTTTTCTAGTTTTAGTGGCCCACCTGGTTTCCCACCTCAACCCATCCACGACGTGGAAGTTGGACCTCCCTCGCATGGGCCTGTTTTACCACCGGCCCAATTACATGACCCTGTTCAGCCCACTACTTCTATTTTTGTGGCCCAACAAGTTTTTAGTGGTACTAATGGTACTCAATTTGGACAGTTCGGTTCAGTTAATTTCCCGGGGTAAGAGACCATCTTGTCGCATGCTTTTAGTATCATGACTCTTCAGGATCCTATTACTCGAGCTTGGAATATGGATACAGGTGCGAATTCTCACCTTAATGATTCGGTTACTAGTCTCAATGATGTTTTAAATATGTGTATATATCCATCTGTCTCGGTTGGTGACGGTTATACTATACCCGTCACCAATACTGGACATAGTATTTTGCCAACACCTCTTAGAACTCTTCACCTTAATAATGTTCTTATCACCCCCTAACATAGTTAAAAATTTAATTTATGTTCGTCAGTTTGTTCATGATAATCATTGTACTGTTGAATTTGACGCGTTTGGTTTTTCTATTGAGGATTTCATGACCCCGTCGGGTGCTTCTCCGATGTGATAGCACGGGGTATCTTTACCCAGTCACAAAGCCCTCTCCCATTCCTCACGTGTTTCTTACCAGTCAACAAACATGGCACCAACAACTTAGACATCCAGTAAGTGAAGTGTTACGTCGTCTTATTTCCAGTGATTTTATTTCATGTAATAAAGATAAATCTCCCGTTCTTTACCATGCTTGTCAGCTTGGCAAGCACATGAGGCTTCCATTTTTTAGTTCAAATACATTGGTTAAGTCTTCTTTTGACATTGTTCGCTCGGATTTGTAGATTTCACCTATTCCGAGTCTTTCGGGTTTTAAATACTATGTTTTATTTTTGGGTCACTATTTTCATTTTGTTTGGGTTTATCCGTTGATTAATAAATTGGATGTCTTGTCTAAATTTGTTCACTTTCGCAATTTGGTTAATACTCAATTTAATTGTGAAATTAAGTCATTTCAGTGTGACCATGATGGTGTATTTGACAACCAAGCCTTACATAACTTATTTGCCTCTAAAGGCATTCAGTTTCGCTTTTCTTGTCCAAAAACCTCACAACAAAACGGTAAGTCTGAAAGAATGATACACATTATCAACGAACCTTACTTTTCCAAGCTCATCTTCCTCCTAAATTTTTGGATGAAGCACTTAACATGGCTATATATTTGTTAAATATTTTACCTTCGAGTGCTATCAACAATGAAATACCTCATATACGTTTGCTTGGCACCACCCCGGACTATATAGCCTTTTACGTACCTTTGGGTGTTTATGTTACCCGCATCTTGATACCAATTACAAACTTAAACCACGTGCTACATCATTCATTTTTTTTTGGTCATGCCTGTAATCATCGTGGGTATCGTTGTCTTGATTTAAATACAAATAAAATTATTATTTCTAGACACGTTACCTTTAACGAGACGGTTTTCCCTTTGGTTCTATGACACCCACCTCGCCTCCCTCATATACTTTTTTGGACGAGCCACCTAATGTTATTTCTCATATCATCTGCTTGTCCCTTACTACCACTAATACACCCCACACTAATGATGTGAACACCACTAATACCACTCCCTTCTTTGGTATAATTGAGTCGCATGTTCAACAAGCGCACCAGCCCAATAGTCTATCTTTGTGCCCGGCCCAACAAACCACCACCCAGTCTATTCTAATCGACAACCCACAACCGCAGCACACTACACTCGATAACCCCCAACAGTAGCCCACTACAACCGATAACCCAAACCCGATTTTTTTCATCCCATGGTCACACGTATTCATGTCGGGGCTAATCGTCCTACTAAGCGCCTTAACATTCATGTGTCTTCCGTTTCACCTTTACGTAAATCGCATATTGATGCGTTTAATGATCTAAATTGGTAAAATGCTATGTATGATGAATATAATGCACTTATTAAAAATAACACTAGGACTCTTGTGCCCCGACCCATGAACGTGAACATTGTTCGTTGTATATGGTTGTTTTGGCATAAGTATTTAGCAGATAACACTCTTAGTCGCTACAAGGCTCGTCTTGTAGCAAATAGTAGTACGCAGTTATCAGGTATTGATGTTGACGAGACCTTTAGTTCGGTTGTCAAACCAGCTACTATTTGGACCGTACTTAGTTTGGCTACTTCTCGACAACGGTCAGTTCATCAGCTCGATGTCAAGAATGTCTTCTTACATGGTGATTTATCTAAGACGGTTTATATGCATTGGCCTATAGGGTTTGGGATTCTGCACATCCTGACTATGTTTGTTTATTGCAGAAATCTCTTTATGGACTTAAGCAGGCTCCTCGTGCTTGGTTTCAGCAATTTGCGGCATACATGAGACGTATTAGTTTTACTCATAGTCGTTGTGACTTGTTCTATTTATTTACAGATAGGGGATTGTCACTGCTTATTTACTATTATATGTTGATGATATTGTTCTCACTGCTTCCTCTAAGGTGTTGTTACAACGGATTATTAGTTCTTTGCATCAGGAGTTCTCTATGACGGTTCCTGGTTTGCTTAATTACTTTCTGGGTATTTTCGTTGTGCGTGATTCCTCGGGCATGTTTTTTATCTCAGCGTAAGTATGCTGCTGAGATTTATGAGAGGACTCGTAGGGTTCATTGCAACCCCGGTAGAACTCCCGTTGATACATAGTCCAAAATAGAAGGTGGTGGTGATCTTGTTAATACAAATAATGTCTAAAAACGTTATTTATATTTTTCGACCTCTCAATGTTTTGATAATAACAAAATGTAAAAATGTTTACAATAAAAATAAACGTTTACAAATTATTAATCATATAATTCCATTTCTAAGATTAGTAATCACCTAACGTATGGACAAACAAATCATTAAGCATGATTAGTGATCAAGAAAATATTTTTCTCTTAACCATCACTTTTATAAAAGTATTTTCACAAAAATAAATATACAAAATATTTTCTAATTAAAAGATTTTTTTTTAAACTTAAATTTGAAATTCAAATTTTACCCCTAAAATGGAAGGTTCCATAACAGATACAACATTCCTCACAAAAAGACAAAAACAAGGGCGTAGTCTACTGGGCGGCCCCCTTATAGGTCTGGCGGCCCTCAGATATATCTGGGACCGCCGGGACCGCCTACAATGACCGTTGCGTTTTTCTGCCTATAAATACTGCTCCATTCCCAACTGAAAAACACACCTCTTTGCACGAATTTTTCAGATAACTTTCTCTCTCTAAAAACCTTTTTTCTCCCTTTAAATCTCTTAATCACTAACATCTTTTGATTTTGTTTCAAGTGATATAATCTCTTCTGTTATCCAAATAACTAAGATCCAAACACAACTAGTAAGCTATACCAATAAGCCATAAGCACTAAATAAGCTAGAAAAGTGAAAGAAGTTTAGAGAGAGAAATATTAGATTAGGAGGAAACACATACAAATGGTAACCAACACCCTCTCCATGTGTGGAGAGGGTTCTATTTATACCCCAAGCCAACATGTAGGCGTATGGGCTTTTACTAATGGGTCGGGCTTGGCTTGTGATGGGCTTAGGCCCGAAACATGGACAATATTAGCTTAAAGTCCAAGCTCATTTACCCCGACTAGCCTATTACTTAACAAGACTGCTTACGACTAATTAGACCGATAACATTCTTGTTCGACTTATATAAAATTAAGGCGAACAATCTCCCCCAATGTTGAGGTCTTCTTTGATCTCCTCAACGTTGACGTTCTTGATGGAGATTATCTTGAAGATATAACGTTTTAGCTTTTGCCTTCTTTGGTCTTGTCTTTATCTTTTCTTGTTTGTAATGGCTTTGTTCATTCATGCTTAAGACGACCGATAACATTCTTTCGGTGTTGTTTATGTGATCTTGATCTTGAGCCTATGTCTTTTGACTTTGAGTTCTCGAGATCTTTAATCTTGCATCATCTCCTTGACTTAAATCATCTTGATTTGACTTTCTTGATCAACTTGTGCTCTTGACCGACATACTCATACTTATTGCATTCTTGTTTGACTTATATGATCATAAGGCTAACAATCCCCCCAAAATACGATTCTTGATTTGACTTTGAAGATCTTTGAGGAAGTTTAGGATCAACATTCTTGATGCTAAATGATTGACTTTTAGAGCTCGAGTATGAGTATGTGGTAATGAATCTGACTTCGCTGATACATGGTTGTGTGAGAATTCGTAATATTCGGGTAAATAATTAAATCCTATTTTATTCCTATTTTTACCTTTAAGTAAAATTTTATTTTTACTATTGACCCGATTCGGTAAATTTTGCGTCTCTCGTAAAATTAAGCCGTATTTTAGCTCTTTGCTCGTCTACATGTTTATCGTAGTTAAATATTTCCATTTTTTTCTTTTTCACCCCTAAGTTTTATAAACTTTATTTTTACCATTTTTAGTTTTGGTTCGCGTCTAGTTGAAAATCGTCGTTTTAGCTAATTACGAGTTGTACTTTGAATAATTATCCGTAAGCGTTTTAAGAATTAAAAAAATAAAATAATAATAATAATAATAATAATAATTCTCTTATACCCGAGAGTTCGATTATTTTATTTTGTGCTCCATGATTAAATCCGTGTTAAAATAAAACGCTCTTTAAAACGCACATTTTTTTATTAAATTGATATTGGGCTTATTTAGTTAAGTAGTTAACGTGGGTAATGGACTCAAAAATAATTAATAAGAGATCAAGCCCAAACACCCTTTTTTTAACAAACCGGTCCAACACCCCACACCAATATATGTAGGGGTGTTCATCAGTTCGGTTTTTGGGTTTGTGGGTTGTACGATTCGGGTTCATCGGTTTAAAAAATTTCAAAGTTAAAACCAAAACCAAACCAAACCAATAATAGAACGGATAAAACCAAACCGTACACCAAATTAAAATTCGGTTTGGTTTCGGTTTAAACCAAGAAAACCAAATTCAAGTGAACTCCAAAAAATAAAAACCGTTTCCCTAAAATATAATCGAAAAGTTATAATAAAAATCTAAAATTTTTAAATAAAATTAACAAATCCAAAAGTCTCACAGAATGCTCAAGTAAATCAACAAAAAAAAGTTTAAGAAATGAAAAGGTTTAAGAACTTAACGTAAATAAATGAAAGTGAAATAAGATAAATTCATTTCGACAAAAGTCTTCATAAGCCTTGTTAGCTTGAATATTTTATCTTGAAGCATCTAAACATAGTTGCAACTTCACTCTTGCTCAGTATATGTGAATTTATATGAATCAAGTTGGCAAACTCTTGTTCAGTTGTTCACGAATATACATTAATGCTTGATTAGAAAAGTCATTAGTTTAAAAGATATTTCAAAAAAATAGAATTTCTAGTTAGGACAATACGATAGAAGTGTATATATAATTAACTTTTTTTATGTGTAAAGAAATATTCGGTTTTTTCGGTTTGGTTTGGTTTTATTTTTGTCAAACCATAACCAAACCAAACACCAATTAAATACTTCGGTTCGTTTCAAACGAAACCGTACACCAATTAAAATTTTCAGTTCGGTTTTATTCGGTTTCGGTCCTAATTTTTTTTGGTTTATTCGGTGTCAAACCAAACATTGAACACCCCTAAATATATGTCGACACATTTTTTATATATCTCAGTTCCTGCTCCACAAAAAACACATAGTTAGAAATTTTGGGCTCCTCCTCTCCTTCTTCCCTCTGTGTCGACACAACACCAACAACCATCACCAAAACCATCATTAACCATTCCCAAATCAATTTCTATTAACCCCAAAACACTTCTATACTAATCCTTATATCTTTTTCAAAAAGAAATCAACATGCAAGGCTTTTTTCAAGATTTTTGATTTATGAGGATTTCATTTATTTTGGGTATAATCTAAGCATCAAGGTTTTCTTGTTGATTTTCTTGCTTATCTTGTTACATTGTAAGTATACTTTAATTTTCTTTGATCATATTTAATTTTGTGTGCATGTGTTTAATTGTGTGCTAAAAATCCCTAAGTATTAGTATTGGTGATGTTCTTGATGTTTGGATAAATTGTGGTTATAATATTGGATGGATATTAGGCTTATAATGATGTTGTAATGTTGTGAAAGTGTGAAAATTGAAGTTTGAATGGGTTTAAAGCTACCCAAATTAGTGCAGAAAATTAGAGAGCCATATTCGGCCGAGTCAAACTTTTTAAAACTAAAATTAGAACTTAAATTATGTTAGGGGACATTAATAGCTTCGAGTCGATAGGTCGCACGTCCCGTAACTCTGAAAAATGAAGTTTTTATGGCCTCCGAAAGTTTAGAAATCAATAAAACCGAATTCTGCATTTTATAAATCAATACTTGCTTATGCGATTTTCATGAGCCGTTTTGGGCCCTTTCTGGTCCGAACCGGCTTTCCGCTAAAACTAAGAATTTGTTTAGAATGACGTTTTACCTTTTCGCGAGGTTTGCCAAGTCTAAAAATGTGTAATGATAGGCCGAAAAGCATAAGAAAAGTATGTGTTTTTCATATTTTATTAGTTACATCAGACCTTAGAAAGGGGTATTTTTGTCTTTTTTTGTCAAGTTTTGGGTCTCGGCTAAAACTAAAAAGTTGTTCAAAATGTCGTTTTACTTCCACGCGAGGCTTGTGAAGTCTGAAAATGCGTAATTTTGGGTTAAAAATCTGATGGTCAACCTAGAAAAGGCTTTGACTTAATAAAAGTCAAAATTAGTAAAAAAATTTGTAAAGAGATCATATGATGTGGTAAGGGTTTAATAAACTTAAAAATGTTTAGGCAAGAAATATTATACTCCATAGGTCGGGTTAGAACTTTTTGTCACTTCTAAAATAGTAGGCTGAAAAAAAATTAGTAAACTTAACTAAAATTAGAAACTTTTTCTAAATAAATTTAAAATAGTTCGATTGGGGGGCTTTAAAGAAAAAAAAAAACACTTGAGATGTTATCATAAAAGTTTTAAGGCATGAAGCACATGGTTATGTATATGCAATACATATGTACATATTATTATTTTTATATGCAATTATGCATTTACATGGTAATATTTAAAGCTTCTAATAACGCGCCACTTATATTTAGGTCGTGGTTGATTCGTTGGTGCTTACTCCCTTTATTTGATTTCTTGTCTTACTACTTCCACCTACGGTGAGTTCATAGCCCATTTTTCTATTTACTTGTTTTACAAACTCTACGGGGTGAGATGCATGCTATGTTTTACATCTGGACGCAAGTATTTAAAAACTGTATGCTATGCCTGATATTATTGCCTAAGTACCACTTCTGCTACTTAAGTCCCCTGTTTATCATGAACCGTCAGTTGCTATTGTAGTGAGCGCGAATGTTGTGGATAGATTTATCGAGACTGACAATCCCCGTCTACTTTTTCGGACTTATTGGTTTTTAGATAACCATGTGACGCACTTAACATTTGAAGTATCCTTGGGGTTATCAGCAGTATACCCTACTTTTATTAGGGCAAAAATCTTGTTAAGGTGTCGGTGTCATGAATTTAGTGCAAATAATACATATTTCTTTTAGACTTAGTGAATTTGTTTCTCTTGTCTACATTACTTAAATCTTGTGTTGCACTAAACTGTTTGCTTACAATAACATTACTCGATTACTTAATCATTATTCTTATGATAAATAACCTCATTTTATTTCACTCAACAATTTTGTTGTCTTTTCTAGCATGTTTTTCCAGGTATTTAGTTATATTGGCCTAGAAGGTTAAGCGCGCGGTATGTACCTTTGGTGACTCTTCAGTTTATAATTCTGATAAAAACTTCTAATTTTGAAAATATTGTGGTTCGGTAAAATCTTTTTTCTTTTTTACTCTTCAAAGAAATTTTTTTGCCTAAACGTTGTTAATGTCTAATACATATGTGTTATTTTTAAAAACTGTCTGGGGACCTATTTGCAAACTCTGATGCTTTTTAATTGTATGATTGTGAAAATTTTAAATGTATTTAAAAACGTCTCTTTTTGAGGTCGTTTTCTGTAACATGTACTTCTTGTTCCATGACGTCGCACCCTAATGTTACCTTTCCGCTGTTGTCCGATTTGGGGGGTGTGACAGATGGTTATAGAGCTCCGGTCATAGAGAACTGGGTCGTTTTGTAAACCTAGACTATGACTATTTTTAAAAATCTAGAGTCCTCCTTGTTTTATCTGATATCCGTGCGCGCGTGCTTTCCTGGTTCCTTGTATTTACTCCCTCGAGCATTACTATTAGTGTTATATATGATGTTATAATACTTGACGTTTCTTTCTATTCTCTTTAGCTTATCTTCGATGATGTACGATGTTATTTATATAAAGTGTAATAATATTATAAATATTAAACATTTTTCGATCACTTATATCTACTTTCCAGAGCATCACTTTATTTTTATATAAAGGTTGTTTATATGAATACTGAAACTCTTCTATGACATTGTGAGTGACACAATGGTCTCTAAAACATCTAAGATTTTTTACTTAACACCTTTTTCAACGATATTGAAATTCGTCTCATACTTTTCTCGATTCTATGGCTCTGTTACTAATCGATTACGAGTTTGGACACTCCTTCGTATTATGTAACGATGTGTCATCACGTGGACTTAAACGCATTTGGAAAAACGCGGCTTATTTGAAATACGCCTATTTAAATCATTGCCTCATCTCGGCCGCCTTCTTAGAGCACTTAAATCTTCGGTAACAAAGACTCATTGATGTCTTATTCTTTTTTCTCTTCTATCCTGTGAAGTTTGGAGAACTGTTTCCTTAGAGACAACTGCTTAACTGTTAGCAGCAAGCAAGCGACTTATAGCCCAACATATGGCTGACATGCTTTTTCTTCTAAAATGGAGCACGATCTGAGATGTCGATAACGAATCACGTATAAAGACCCTTGAGTCAAAACTTATCGCTATAATGAAGGTCTCGTCTTAGACTAGAATGTCCATTGGGAACGACAATCTACATCCCCTTCTCCGAAGTTGGAAACTCTGACCATCATAGTTAAAAATGACCTTTATTTAAAACATTTCTTTAAAAACTCTTAGTGTATTGTTTGCCTTGTGGTACGGATATATCCACTCTCTTCAATAAATAATTGTTTGTACAATTAACTTCTCATATTCCATTTTTATATCTTCGATATACCATATCCTTATTATGTGTGAGTTTTAACCATTAGTATTAACTCCCTTCCATAACCAATTGCTCATAACATTATTTCCTCTATCCCATTTTAACATCCTTGATAAACCACTTCCTTAATATATGCTTGTTTTGGCCATTGGTATTAACTCTCTTTAATAATTAATTGTTTGCACAATTAATTCACCTATCTCGTTTAGCAATCTTGACATATTGTTTCCTTGAAATATGCCTCTTCCAATTATTGATATTAATTTCCTCGTTTGCATCGGTTAATTTCATGAATGACTCTTTACAGTCTTTCAAAATTTCTTACGTTCACTTCTTATGACCGTTATAGTAATTTGATATTCTTGACATCTACTTCTATTTCTTATTATTATGATCAATTGATCCTTTGTTTGCCTGATTATTTGTGCATAGGATTCTTCGTACTTCCTTGATTTGTAAATTTGCTTATGCAAACCATTCTTTATATATATGTTTATCCTTTTGATCCTTATTTCATTTGTACATTCGTCCTTCTATGTGCTCTCTTAAATCGTTGACACGTTCGTATTCTACATGCTCGCGACATCATATATTGTTTCTTCACATACTCTCATCCATTCCCCTTGCGATGCTATAACTATTTTTTTTTCTTTATGGTCCACTCATTCCTTCGTTGCATTGATTTAATGATTTTTCGCTACCTTGTTCACAAAATGTTCAATCTCTGTTTTAAAGGCATTATCTAATCCTAATATATAAATCTCATTAATCCCTTTTTTGAATTGCATTCATTTCTTTGAAGATTAGTAAGTTTTTTTGTTTCCTTTCAATTTGCATGATTATCATCCCAATTCATTTTCGATCTTGATGCATATTGTCACTTGATGTCCTTTTATCTAATCATCCGTTTATGGCCAATTAATTCCTTGTTTTCACTTGATTTATCTTCAATTAATATATTTTTTTTTCCCATATTTTCATAAGGACTTTTTAACCACAATCCGTAAGTACAAGCACCATTGCAGACATTCAATGCACTTAACCATTTTTTATCCCTATTACTTGTTTGTTACAGTGTTTACTTCTTTATTGGAATTCACAAACATGTTTTGGCGCATAACCTGAAGTTCAGAGCTTTAGTCCCTGCATTGAAAGAAATGGTTATCTGATGAAAACCTTGTCATTCCGCTAAATGAAATTGGCTCGACAACAAGCTATACTTTAACAAGAATCATGTAAGATCATAGACCGTGAGGTCAAACAATATATCTCTATAGTCAAGGTTCATTGGAACTCTCGACGAGGACCTGAATTCACTTAGTAGCGAGAATTGAAGTTCAAGGCCAAGTACCCGCGTCTTTTCGCCTCCACTTCGTCTACCGCCGTCAGTTGAACTCTGGGACCAGAGTTCCCTTAGGGGATCGACTGTGAGAATTCGTAAAATTCGGGTAAATAATTAAATCCTATTTTATTCCTATTTTTACCTTTAAGTAAAATTTTATTTTTACTATTGACCGGATTCGGTAAATTTTGCGTCTCTCGTAAAATTAAGCCGTATTTTAGCTCTTTGCTCGTCTACATGTTTATCGTAGTTAAATATTTCTATTTTTTTTCTTTTTTCACCCATAAGTTTTTTTTAAACATTTTATTCCTTTACCATTTTTAGTTTTGGTTCGCGTCTAGAGAAAATTCTTCATCGTTTTAGAAAGCTAATTACGAGTTCGTACTTTGAATATATTATCCCTAAGCGTTTTAAGAATTAAAAAAAAAATAATAATATATAAAAAAAATTCTTTCCTTATACTCTGTGAGTTCGATTATTTTCTTTTGTGCTCCACGATTAAATCCGTGTTAAAATAAAACGCTCTTTAAAACGCACATTTTTTTATTAAATTGATATTGGGTTTATTTAGTTAAGTAGTTAACATGACTAATGGACTCAAAAATAATTAATAAAAGATCAAACCCGAACACCCTTTTTTTAACAAACCGGTCCAACACCCCACACCAATATATGTCGACATATTTTTTTTATATATCTCAGTTCCTGCTCCACCAAAAACACATAGTAAGAAATTTTGGGCTCCTCCTCTCCTTCTTCCCTACTAATAGACACAACACCAACAACCATCACCAAAACCATCATCAACCATTCCCAAATCAATTTCTATTAACCCCAAAACACTTCTATACTAATCCTTATCATCTTGTTCAAAAAGAAATTAACATGCAAGGCTTTTTTCAAGACTTTTGGTTTATGAAGATTTCATTGATTTTGGGTATAATCTAAGAATCAAGGTTTTCTTGTTGATTTTCTTGCTTATCTTGCTACATTGTAAGTATACTTTAATTTTCTTTGATCATATTTAATTTTGTGTGCATGTGTTCAATTGTGTGCTAAGAATCCCTAAGTATTAGTATTGGCGATGTTCTTGATGTTTGGATAAATTGTGGTTATAATATTGGATGGAGATTAGGCTTATAACGATGTTGTAATGTTGTGAAAGTGTGAAAATTGAAGTTTAAAGCTACCCAAATTAGAGAAGAAAATTAGAGTGCCGTATTCGGCCGAGTCAAACTTTGTAAAACTGAAAGTAGAACTTAAATTATGTTAGGGGACATTAATAGCTTCGAGTCGATAGGTCGCACGTCCCGTAACTCTTAAAAATAAAGTTTTTATGGCCTCCGAAAGTTTAAAAATCAATAAAACCGAATTCTGTATTTTATAAATCAATACTTGCTGATGCGATTATCATGAGCCGTTTTGGGCCCTTTCTGGTTCGAACCGGCCTTCCGCTAAAACTAAGAAGTTGTTTAGAATGACGTTTTACCTTTTCGCGTGGTTTGCCTAGTCTAAAAATGTGTAATGACATGCCGAAAAGCATAGGGAAAGTCTGTGTTTTTTATATTTTATTAGTTACATCAGACCTGAGAAAGGGGCATTTTCGTCCTTTTTTGTCAAGTTTTGGGTCTCGGCTAAAACTAAAAAGTTGTTCAAAATGCCGTTTTACTTCCCCAAGAGGCTTGTGAAGTCTAAAAATGGGTAATTTTGGGTTAAAAATCTGAGGGTCAACCTAGAAAAGGCTTTGACTCAATAAAAGTCAAAATTAGTAAAAAAATTTGTAAAGAGATCATATGATGTGGTAAGGGTTTAATAAACTTAAAAATGTTTAGGCAAGAAATATTATACTCCATAGGTCGGGTTAGAACTTTTTGTCACTTCTAAAAATAGTAAGGTCGAAAATTAGTAACTTACTAAAAATAGAAACTTTTTCTAAATAAAAATTAAATAGTTCGTAGGCTTAAAGAAAAACACTTGAGATGTTATCATAAAAGTTTTAAGGCATGAAGCACATGGTTATGTATATGCAATACATATGTACATATTATTATTTTTATATGCAATTATGCATTTACATGGTAATATTTAAAGCTTCTAATAATGCGCCACTTATATTTAGGTCGTGGTTGATTCATTGGTGCTTACTCCCTTTATTTGATTTCTTGTCCGACTACTTCTACCTACGGTGAGTTCATGGCCCCTTTTCTATTTACTTGTTTTACAAACTCTACGGGGTGAGATACATGCTATGTTTTACAAATGAACGCAAGTATTTAAAAATTGTTTGCTATGCCTGGTATTATTGCCTAAATATTATTGCCTAAGTACCACTTCTGCTACTTAAGTCCCCTGTTTATCATGAACCGTCAGTTGCTATTGTAGTGAGCGCGAATGTTGTGGATAGATCTATCGGGACTAACAATCCCCGTCTACTTTTTCGAACTTTATGGTTTTTAGATAACCATGTGACGCACTTAACATTTGAAGTATCCTTGGGGTTATTAGCAGTATACCCTACTTTTATTCGGGCAAAAATCTTGTTAAGGTGTCGGTGTCATGAGCTTAGTGCAAATAATACGTATTTCTTTTAGACTTGGAGAATTTGTTTCTCTTGTCTACATTACTTAAATCCTGTGTTCCACTAAATTGTTTGCTTACAATAACATTACTCGATTACTTAATCATTATTTTATGATTAAAACCTATGAATTCACTTAACAATTTTGTTGGATTTTTAGCATGTTTTATCTCAGGTATATTGCTCGAAGGGAAGCCGCACGGATATGTACTTTGGAGACTCTACAGTTTATACATTTGATAAAACTTCTTTTGAAAATATTGTGTTCTGTAAAATCTTTATCTTATTTACATTCAAAGAAAATTTTAGCTAAACGTTGTTAATGTTTAAACACATGTTATTTTTTAAAAATTGTTGGGACCTATTTGCAAACTCTGGTGTTTTAATGTATCGAATGTGAACATTTTGAAATGTATTTTAAAACGTCTCATTTTGAGGTCGTTTTCTGTGACTTGTACTTCTTGTTCCATGACGTCGCACCCCAATGTTACATTTCCGCTGCTGTCCGATTTGGGGGGTGTGACAGAATGGTATCAGAGCTCCGGTCATAGAGAACTGGGTCGTTTTGAAAACCTAGACTATGACTATTTTTAAAAATCTAGAGTCCTCCTTGTTTTATCTGATATTCGTGCGCGCGTGCTTCCTGGTTCCTTGTATTTACTCCCTCGAGCATTACTATTAGTGTTATATATGATGTTATAATACTTGACTTTCTTTTCGATCTCTTACGCTTATCTTCGAGATCACCGTTGTTATTTATATAAAAGTAATTTATATAAATATTGACCATTTTCGATCACTTATATTTACTTTCTAGAGAATCACTTTATTTTTATATAAAGGTTGTTTATATGAATACTGAAACTCTTCTATGACATTGTGAGTGACACAATGGTCTCTAAAACATCTCATGATTTTTAAATAACACCATTTTCAACAATATTTAAATTCGACATACTTTCTCGATTTCATTGGCTATTTTACTAATCGACTACGAGTTTGGACACTCCTTTCGTAATTCTATAACGCATGTGTCATCACGTAACTTACCGCATATAAAAATGACGGCTTATTGGAATACGCCTATTAAATCATCGCCTCATACACGCCGCCTTGGAGCACTTAAATTCGGAACACGACTCATTGATGTCTTATTCTTTTTCTCTTCTCTCCTTGTGATTTTTGAGAACTATTTCACTAAGAAGACAACTGCTAAAGTTCAGCAGCTAGCAAGCGACTTATAGCCCAACGTATGGCTGACATGCTTTTTCTTCTAAAATGGAGCACGATCCGAGATGTCGATAACGAATCACGTATAAAGACCCTTGAGTCAAACTACGCTAATGAAGGTCCCGTCTTCAGACTAGAATATCATTGGGAACGACAATCAACATCCCCCACTCCGAAGTTGGAAACTCGACCATCGTAGTTAAAGATGACCTTTATTTAAAACATTTCTTTAAAAACTCTCAGTGTATTGTTTGCCTTGTGGTACGGATATATCCACTCTCTTCAATAAATAATTGTTTGTACAATTAACTTCTCATATTCCATTTTTATATCTTCGATATACCATATCCTTATTATGTGCGAGTTTTAACCATTAGTATTAACTCCCTTCCATAACCAATTGCTCATAACATTATTTCCTCTATCCCATTTTAACATCCTTGATAAACCACTTCCTTAATATGTGCTTGTTTTGGCCATTGGTATTAACTCTCTTTAATAATTAATTGTTTGCACAATTAATTCACCTATCTCGTTTAGCAATCTTGACATATTGTTTCCTTGAAATATGCCTCTTCCAATTATTGATATTATTGCATCGGTTAATTTCATGAATGACTCTCTACAGTCTTTCAAAATTTCTTACGTTCACTTCTTATGACCGTTATAGTAATTTGATATTCTTGACATCTACTTCTATTTCTTATTATTATGATCAATTGACCCTTTGTTTGCCTGATTATTTGTGCAAAGGATTCTTCGTACTTCCTTGATTTGTAAATTTGCTTATGCAAACCATTCTTTATATATATGTTTATCCTTTAATCCTTATTTCATTTGTACATTCGTCCTTCTATGTACTCTCTTAAATCGTTGACACGTTCGTATTCTACATGCTATAACTATTTTTTTTCTTTATGATCCACTCATTCCTTCGTTGCATTGATTTAATGATTTTTCGCTACCTTGTTCACAAAATGTTCAATATCTATTTTAGGATTCTCTAAATCCTAAAATATCAAACTCATTATCACCTTTTTTAATTGGCATTCACTTTCTTTGAAGATTAGTAATTTATTTGAATCCTTCATTTGCATTGATTATCATCCCAAATTCATTTTCAATCTTGATGCATATTGTCACTTGATATCTACTTTCTAATCATCAGTATGGCCTATTAATTCTTTGTTTTCACTTGATTTATCTTTAATACATATATTCCATCTTTTCATTAAGGACTTTTCTAACCACCAATCCGTACCTACAAGCACATTGCAGACATTCCATGCCTTAACCATTTATTTATCCCATACTTGTTTGCTACCTTGTTTAACTTCTTTATTGAATTCACAAACATGTTATGACGTCGCACCCCTTTCTGTTGTTGTCCGATTTTGGGGGTTGTGACTGGTTGCAACGCCGACGTTTGAATCTGCATTTAAAAGGTTAGTGATAAACAACAGATATGGACGAAAGTGTCTTTGTCACTTCGTCAAATACGGTTGCAATAACCACGATTCCCAGTTAATCAGTATAAATACTGCCTGTGATCAGATAGAATTCATATGAATCTTCTTGACCGGGTGTCGCAGCTGTACTAGCCGTTCTCGTTACCAAAGCGTCTCAAAGCAGACAACACGGTAAGAGTGAATCAGATAGTTACTATCTTTCTGATTAAGTCGTTAATTCATATACTAGACCAAATCGATATCCAGTTATCACAAGCTTGATTCATATAGAATCTTGCATGTCGCCTACCAAGAGCTTGTTTGATGTTGACTCAAGCAGGATTTCCATCTTCACTGTGAATACTTAAGTATCACTCGGATGTTCTGGCAAGATCTCAAAGATAATGCGTAGGACTCTTTGTTACAACTTGTGAACTTTATGGTGTTCAACAAGTGTATTTTGACATTGTGTCCTAATGAGATTTATAATTTGATCTCTTCTTGGCTCTAGACTCGATTTGTGTACTTTGGTTTTAGTAATCGGAGGCTGGAGCTGACTGCCACCTATTCAATATCAACAATCTCGGAGTGAGATGTTAATAGATAACATGTGTATCTCCGTAATAAATGAGACAAGTTTCTCTTGAGAGAAACTCGAATGGCTGGGAAGGGTTGTGCATTGCATCACTGGGTCCATGACGGCTTTCTTCAATACCTACAATCATCTTTGTGATTTTGGTAGATTATGTATCGACCCGGTTTCTGTCTAAGTTGTGTGGAGGGCTGCTTTGTTTTCACCCTTTATCCATACATTTTTTTCATTCTTCAACCCCTTCAATGCTTACCAAGACGTCATTACTAACACCATGTTGTGATTGTTCCAATGTTAGCTTAATCTTAGTCGGCATTCTTCCCTTATTCTCATTCATCTCCAATCATACCTAATGATTGCTATTTCTAACTATGGATTGTCCTTGGGTAGATCCCTCTGGTTCTGGTTGGATCGTAAGACTTATACCTAACTTAACCACCTTATAACTTCATCGACGTCGTGAGATTAATTGGTTGTGGGTATAGAGATCGAACCATAAAACCATTTTTTGACATTTTGAAATACTCCCCTTACACATGTGCACCGAGATTTGAAATTGTTTAGCACATGAAGGAAAGAGTTGCACTTAGAGTCTTAAAGATCATATTCTTCTATATCATATTTTAATCATATTTTATCCCCTTATTTAAAATAATAAAATATTTTATGTGCAAGTGTTCAATTTATGTGCTAAGAAATCACCTAAGTATTAGTATGGTGATGTTTCCTTGATGGTTTTGATAACATTGTGGTTATAATATTAGATAGAGATTAGGCTTATAATGATGTTGTAATGTTGTGAAAGTGTGAAAATTGAAGTTTGAAGGGGTTTAAAGCTACCCAAATTAGTGCAGAAAATTAGAAGGCCGTATTCGGCCGATTCAAACTTTGTAAAACTGAAATTAGAACTTAAATTATGTTAGGGTACATTAATAGCATCAGTGTCGATAGGTCGCACGACCCCGTAACTCTTAAAAATAGAAGATTTTAATGGCCTCCGGAAAGTTTTAGAAATTAATAAACCGAATTCTCAGTTTTAAATCCAATACTTGCTGATGCGAATTTCCATGAGCCGTTTTGGGCCTTTCTGGTCCGAAACCGGCCTCCCACCCGCTAAAACTAAAATTTGTTAAGAAATGACTTTTATCTTTCCACGAGGTTTGCTAAGTCTAAAGAATAGTGTAATGATAGGCAAAAATCATATGGAAAGTCTGCGTTAATTTCAAATTTTAATTAGTTACATCAGACCATGAGAAAGGGGCATTTCGCCATTATCTAGTCGAGTTTTGGTCACGGCCAAAAACCAAAAAGTTTTTTCCAAATGCCGTTTTAACTTCCCTCGCAGGCTTGCAAAGTCTGAAAATGGGTAATTTTGGGTTAAAAATTCGAGGGTCAACCTAGAAATGGATTTGACTTAATAAAAGTCAAAATTAGTAAAAAAATTTGTAAGAGAACAATGATGTGGTAAGGGTTTAATAAACTTAAAAATGTTTAGACAAGAAATATTATACTCCATAGGTCAGGTTAGAACTTTTTGTCACTTCTAAAAATAGTAAGGTCGAAAATTAGTAACTTACTAAAAATGGAAACTTTTTCTAAATAAAAATTAAACGGAAGGGTAAATAGTTCGTAGGCTTAAAGAAAAATATTTGGGATGTTACTATAAGAGTTTTAAGGCTCGTGAAGGGATTCAATCACAGTGATATGTATATGCAATACAATTATAATTTTTATATGCGATATTATGCAATTTACGAGTAATATTCAAGCTTCAATAACTCGCCACTCATATTTAGTTCTGGTGATTCTTTGTGCATACTCCCTTTATTTGATTTCATTGTCCTACTACTTCTACCTACGGTGGAGTTCATAGCCCCATGTTTCTATTTACTTGTTTTACAAATCTACGGGGTGAGATACATGCTATGTTTTACATCTGGACGCAAGTATTTAAAAACTGTATGCTATGCCTGATACTATTGCCTGAATATTATTGCCTGAATATTATTGCCTGAATATTATTGCCTAAGTACCACTTCTGCTACTTAAGTCCCCTGTTTATCATGAACCGTCAGTTGCTATTGTAGTGAGCGCGAATGTTGTGGATAGATCTATCGGGACTGACAATCCCCGTCTACTTTTCCGGACTTTATGGTTTTTAGATAACCATGTGACGCACTTAACATTTGAAGTATCCTTGGGGTTATTAGCAGTATACCCTACTTTTATTGGGGCAAAAATCTTGTTAAGGTGTCGGTGTCATGAGCTTAGTGCATTAATATATACTTAGACTTGGTGAATTTGTTTCTCTTGTCTATATTACTTAAATCTTGTGGTCCACTAAACTGTTTGCTTACAATAACATTACTCGATTACTTAACCATTATTTTATGATTAAAACCTATGAATTCACTCAACAATTTTGTTGACTTTTTAGCATGTTTTATCTCAGGTATTTCAGGTATATTGCTCGGAGGGAAGCCGCGCGGATATGTACTTTGGAGACTCTACAGTTTATACATTTGATAAAACTTCTTTTGAAAATATTGTGTTATGTAAAATCTTTATCTTATTTACATTCATAGAAAATTTTAGCTAAACGTTGTTAATGTCTAAACACATGTGTTATTTTTAAAAAACTGTTTGGACCTATTTGCAAACTCTGATGTTTTAATGTATCGAATGTGAACATTGTGAAATGTATTTTAAAACGTCTCATTTTGAGGTCGTTTTCTGTGAGTTGTACTTCTTGTTCCATGACGTCGCACCCCAATGTTACCTTTCCGCTGCCTGTCGGATTTTAGGGGTGTGACACTTTGAATGAGGAAATTGCAAATTTAAATAACATGCTTTCAAAAGAAAAATCAATTGTTTCTTCTCTTCTAGAAGGAAAGAAAAAGTTAAAGTCTAATTTCAAAACTCGCGAAGACGACCTTCTTGATAAACAAATTCAGCTTGAGAATAAGATAAAAGAATTAGATAATATTTTGGTTAAAACGGGTCAATCGATTCAAACGATGCACTTGCCTTCACCTAAGTCAGACTCGTTTTACCACACTGAACAGAAAATGGCTTTGAGCTATTAAAATCTTTTTTTATCTCAAGCAAGCTCAGCAGAAATAACAGAGTTTGTATAATTGCAAAGTTCTATTAGAAAAGCATGATCCTCCTGTTGTGTATGATTTGGAGGAGACACCGCAACTTGCTCAAAAGAGTTGCTTAAAAATGAAACAATTAAACAAAGAAATAAAACTGGCAAATTATGCAAAGGTGCTAATGTTTCAAAAAGTGCAAATAAAAAGAAACATAAGGCAAATGTCAAAAAATCAAAGAAGTTAGGTTTCGAAGACAGACTTGCTTCGTCTAGGCCTAGCAAAGATTTTAGGTTCTGAAGACATACTTGCTTCGTTTAGGCCTAGCAAACCTAGAACTTGCCTTAAGTGGTTACCAACTGGAAGAATTTTTGACCTAAGTGGAACCATAACTGAATCTAGTAACACCAAAAGTGAGTTTGACACATTTGTGTTTGATACTGCGAGTGCTCCTAACCCTCGGGAACCTACAAGCAAAGGGTTTCCAAATTCCACTTCTTTTATTGACAGGTTTTTAAAACTCCGGAGCCAGAATTCATGTATCTATCCGTTAGCTGTCTTCTGAGTTCGTCTAGGAATGACTTATGTACACTTCAGTGCATAACCCGAGCTTCAAATAAAAGGGGAGTATACGCTTAAGTGAGCTTTACCTTCAAAAGAAGAGAAATCTTCTTGTTTTCAAAATAGTTAAACACAATTTTTCAAGAATTTTTCAAAAGAATTTTTAAAATCTTTCAAAATTCTGTGTTCAACACTCTCTTCTCATGGCCCTTTTTAAAATTCGAATTATTTTTTTATAAGTGGGTCAATTTTTAAGGGGGAGCTTTTTGAAAACCAAGTTTTAATGCTTTTAGACACATCCTCTCATATTTTCTTTTATGTGTCTAAAACATTACTCAACTATAAATATTTATCAGAAAAGAAAAATAAATAATTATAAAACCTATAAAAGCAAAATACAAAATCGAAAATTTTCAAAAATACCAAAAATAATCTTCTCCGACATGTCTCTCGTAGATCGATAGCATTTACGTACCTAGAAATGTTGATTAATATTAACACGAGTGTATAAATGAAGTTCGAGCGAGAGTTTCAAACGTTTTCAAAACATGTCTCTTCAAATTTTTCTCTATGACTTCTAAGTAAATGTCAGCTTAGGACTCGGTCTCTAAAGAAAGGAAAATGTTCACTTATGTACATTTATCCTAAACAATGGGAAGTTCATATCTTCTCGGTCTTGAGCAAAGTCATATAAACATTCAAAGTTTTGAATGCTCAAGAGAAGTACTAACGAAAATAACGTTCGATCAGATATATCTCTCATATTTTCTAGTTGAGCACAATTTTTCAAGATATTTTTATCAAAAAGAAATTTCAAAATCTTTCAAAATTGTATGCTCAACAAACTCCTACTCCAAACTTTCACTCTATTATATTATTGAGGGGGAGTATAATAATTTATTCATTTGGCATGCGTTCCTATTCTCCCATTGTTTGGTTAGTGTAAAAGTGCATCAACGTACATTAACTTGTATTTTAATTCACTTGATAAGTCAAAAATTGTCACCACATATGCAATTTTTAAGGGGGAGAATAGTGATTAAAATATGATCAATAAGGCTTAATAATGGATAAGATCGTGTGAATATAAGTGTGTTCTCGACCTCGCATGTGCAAAACTTTTTCATAAAATGATGCATATGTGTAGGGGGAGCTTTTTGGTAATATAGAAAACTCTCAATGTGTTATAAATGATTTCTCGAATACGTTGATTGATTTTTCAATGGCTTTATGGCTACTATGAAAATACCAAAGACCGACCAACTGTTGTTTCTTACGGTGTTATAAGGTGGTTAAGGATAGGTATTTTTTGTTTCATGATCCAGCCAGAACCGGAGGGATCTACCCAGGGATACTCCATTAGATAGAATAGAAGTCCTTAGGTATGATTGAAAAAAGGAGTAAAGTAAGATTGGGAAGAATGATATTCAAGGCATGATTTATCACCGGAACAATCCCAATACGGTAATAATGAGGACGCGTTGGAATAACATTGAAGGGGTTGAAGAATGAAAAAGAAAAGTATGGATAAAGGGTGAAAAGAAAGAAGCACTCCACATAACTTTAGGCAGGAACCGGGTCAATGCACAATCTATCAGTAATCACAATGATGATTCTGCTATTGAAGACAAGTCATCATGGACCCAGTGATGCAAAGCACAACCCATTCCAACTACTCAGGCTGCTCTCAAAATAAGTTTGCTTTATTTCTCAGGGAGATCAACACGCTTCTATCGACTTTCTCACTCCGAGATCATTGATATTGAAAAGGTGGTAGTCTGCTCCAGCCTCCAATTACCAAATAACAAATGTGCACTTATAGAGTCTAGAGCCAACGAGATCTATCAAAAAATCTCACTAGGACACAAATTTCAATATACAAAATGTTTTACTTCATTATACAACATTTGGTATCAAAGAGTCCTACGCATTATCCCTGTGGTAATTGCCAGAACATTCAGAGTGATACTCTTTAGTATTCAAAGTGATGAATGGAAATCCTTCTAGAGTCAACATCAAACAACTCTACGGTAGGTGACTTGCAAGATTCTATATGAATCAAGATTGTGTCAACTGGATATTGATACTGGTCCAGTAAATGAATTGATGACTCGATTAGAAAAATAGTAACTATCTGAATCACTCTTACCGTGTTGTCTGCTTTGAGACGTTCCGGTAATGAGAACAAGCAAGTACGATGAATCTAATGTAATCGCGTTAGAGGATATAACACTTTGAGCTAGAAACCCTGTCAAGAAGATTCTTCTAAATTGAATATACCTGATCCCAGGTATAGTATTTATACTGTAAAATGGTCCTCACGGAACCAGAGGTTAATACAACCGAATTTTGACGAATGACAAAGACATATTCGTCTATATCTGTTGTTTATCACTAACATCAATTTTCAGGTATAAGTGACGGCGTTACAACCTCATTCTAGCTGAGTCAAGATTCAATACCTCATGCTCAATCAACAAAGATAAATACATAATGAAAGCTCAAGTACATGTGTCAAAGTCTTCCACAATCTCTGATGTACAAGCACTTCCTCAAAAGAACATTATCTTACAAGTGAAGCAAGTACTACTCCTCCCATTATGAGGTACAAGTAATCAGGTCAAAGAAAATGTTGAGGGAGATTGTTAGCAAGCTTTCAAGAACTTGAGCATGAGGGTAGAGACACAAGATCGCAAGGTAGCATAAGATTCAAGGATAAATATTTAAAGATCTCAAGAGTCAAGATAAATCATCCAAAGACTAAGATATCAAGATTAAGTTAAAAGATATCATGTCGAAGATCAAGATACAAGATCACAAGCACGCAAGAGAAACCTCAAAAGAATTTCCAAGAAGACAAGGCTCCAAGATTCAAGACGTCACAAAACGTAAAGCCATAAGTGTAATGACCACCCCCTTAAGGGGAGATTGTTAGCCGTGTTTTTATGTAAAGTGATGGTCATTATATATTCCTGAGCCTTGTATAGGAAAACGTAGTTTGCGGGAATTCATTTAAGCTAATTGGGCCTAGGTGTCGGGCTAAAGCCTATTAGTTTGGTCCATAAAGGCCCAAACGTCCCAACAGGGAGTCCATACTCTTTGTAGTATAAATACAACCCTCCTAGCATGTTAGGAGGGTGTTGCTTCTCATTTTCTTATAATAGAAGTCACCATTTTATTTCTTTTATTTCTCTCTCTAAGATTTTTTCTTTATTTTCGTGTGAGTTGGTGATGAAATGATAGCCTAACAGTTTTAAAACAAACAAATAAGCCACCATCCTCCCCCTATCCCCTTTAAAATGTTCAAGGGATCCACAACCTTAATACACATGGCTAGCTCTTTTAATACACATGTCAAGCCTTTTCTCTTTAGTTTAACAACACATCACCACCTTACCATACCTCATTCTCTCATACATGCAATACTATTCACACAAATATATCTCTCTAAAATTTAGATTACTCCTTCCCTCCTCTCTCTAGAAAACACCAAGACCAAACAACAACTTCAACAAATCAAGATTTGTTAAGTAGGTTAAAGAAAACAATGAGTATTGGTTAGCAATTACTTGTGGTTAAGGGTTTTAATCAAGAAGTGCTAGAAAAGGGTCATTCAAGACATAAATCTAGCTCAACTCCTTAAATCATATTTCTCATCATCATTTCATGATCAAAGGTAAAAGAGAGAATTGCAAAAATGGTCCTTGTGGTTTGGCCAAATTGCAGATTTAGTCTGTTAAATTTCAAAATTACAAAAACAGCCTGTATTTTGAAGGTTTGGTTCCACTTTTAGTCCTTGGTCGAACTAAAATGACTTAAATACCCCTCTTAACGGGCGGTTTTTGTAAAAGAATAGAGGGGTATATTAGTCATTTTAGTTCGACCAAGGACCAAATTTGGAACCAAACCTTCAAAATATGGACTGTTTTTGCAATTTCAAAATTTAACGAACCAAATCTGTAATTTGGCCAAACCACGAGGACCGTTTGTGCAATTTACTCAAGGTAAAAAAATCATGGTACAAGATGAATTGTATGTCTCTTGTACCAAAACTCTTAAAAAACAAGGTTTTCTTGACTTTTCTTGCATGTTTCTGCATTCTTTTGAAAAATCTTTAAAAATCAATTATTTTCTTGGTTAAACACTCTTAAATGAGTGACAATAATGTACAAAAAACTTTGGTTTGTTAGTTCTTAGTTTTTCTACAAGATCTATATAAGAAAAAAATAACCTAAAGTCTTGATTTTCAAAAAGTTATGACACTTCTAGTAAGTTTTGTGTAAGAGAGCCTTTTTGATCATGAACCCACTAAGATTTTTAGATGAATTTAATTTTAAGACTTGTATAAAATGATTGTGGAAGTTAATGGGATAGAAGTTGGACTTGTTTTAGTCAAAGTTATATTTCAATCAGCCCATATTTCATCTTTAGGTCATATTGAATAGAGCATAAGTTGATGATAAATGAATGTTTTGACATTGTTTCAGAGTCTAAACTCAAGTACTCTGATTCTAATTTTTAAAAATGTAAGATTTGTAAAGAGTTGAGGTCGTTTGGTTAATGAAATTTGCAAAATGGTGTAAGACGTCAAATCTGCCAAAAAGACTGTTTTGAACTCTTGCGGTATTTGATCTATAAATCATAAACTAGGACACATATTTGCTTGAAACAGATATTGGAAGTACTTATATATGTTATTTAAAGTCTCCCATTAGTCCTCACCATAAAACCTTGGTATAGTCTCTCTGCCATTCAATATACTTTGGTATGTTTAGATTTCGCCATTTTTAGAGTCGGGTATGAATGGTCGGGTTTAAGCCTTAATAAAGTTTACAAAAATTCATGGACACACCTAAGACATGGAATACTGACCTGGAGCAATAGCTTGACTAGAAACTTTTGTTAACTTGGTTAAATAAATACTTGAAGTGATAGGAAATTTTGGTCAAATTTGTAGTAATTACGTTTTGTGATAAAAGTGATTTTGGAAACAAATGTGAACATAAGAATTAACAAATGAACCTTAATATTGTTCGAGTATATCGTATAGGATCAAATTAGGTATATTTACTTGCCTTAGGTTACGAGTAGAAGGTTGCGTATTCGTTTGGGTTGCATACTTATTGTGATTTGCCGAGAAGTCCTATTATCATTCTAACTTTTGAGGTGAGTTCTCACAACCTCTCTTTTACCGTTTTTATGATTTTGGAGTGGAAAGCATGATGTGTTTATTTAATTACTATGCTCGTACTTATATGTGTTGAAACTTTCAAGCATACTTAAACTTATTGAACTTGATTTGAACTTGTTGAACTTAAACTTGGTATGTATGTTGTTGTATGCTTGGAACCCGCCACTACTTTTAGCTTAGTATATCCCTCTCAACGGGATTGAGACATTAGTACTTATGGATAATGCTATTAGGAGATTAGTCACTCCTCACTCCCATTATAAACGGGGTGCATGGTACTAGAATATAAGACTTGTGTTGCGACACTTGTCGAACTTGCAACTTATTTCTAGTGTAGGATTGTTACACTAGGGGAACGAAACCGTGGAACTGGAATGACTGAATGTGTTTAAGTAGTGCCTCGCTTAAACAATATAACATACATATATTGATTTGTGTCACGTTACCTTTGGTAACGGGGACTGTCTTTAGAGATTTGATATAAAGTGTTACGTTACTTTGGGTAACGGGAACTGTCTTTGGAAACTTGAGTGATTATGGATGATGAGGTGTCATTTTATACACTTTTTCGGGGTCGTTTAACCCTTTAAATAGTGCATTTATGCCCAAAATAGGTACTTAATCGTTCCTTTTCAGGTATTCAGCATTTCAAGGAAATAAACGTGACTTGGACTCATTTAGAGAAGAAACGCACAAGACTACGAACCTACACTAACATCTCTTAAGAATTTCTACTCAGAGGCCGGAGACGGCGTCACAGATTATACATGACGCCGTCACAATTCATACCAAGACGGCGTCACAAGATCTCAAGATGGCGTCAGAATGCACGACCAAACCCATTATCTAGAATATTCTCTTTCACGACTGCGTCACGATTAAAACGCGACGCCGTCGCATCGATTTTCCTATATATACAAACTCGAAATTAGGGTTTAAAGTGTGTAACTTTAGAGTAAAAGAAAGGGACGAACCCTAGTTCGTTTAGGAGCTGTTAAGGACGATTTTAGGG
>BQNB010091874.1:0-26760 GCA_026074375.1 Tanacetum coccineum | reverse complement strand
CGACATACATATCGAAACATTAAATGCATAAGTCGATGTGATATTGATACAAAAGACGTTAAACGGATGAGTAGATGTTATATTGACATACATGATGAGACGTAAAACGGATGAGTCGATGTAATATTAATATATCATGTATATGATGCGACGTTAAAAGGATTAGTCAATGCGATATTGATATAAAAGACGTTGAACAGACAAAGTCGATGTGATATTGATATAAAAGACGTTAAATAAATGTGTCGATGTGATATTGAAAAAAAGACGTTAAACAAATAATTCGATGTGAGATTGATATAGATGATAAGACATTAAACGGGTGAGTCGATGTATTATGCTATAAAAGACGTTAAACGGATGACTCGACGTAATATCGAGATACATACTGAGACATTAAACGGATAAGTTGATGTGATACTAAAAAGATGATGAGACGTTAAATGGGTGAGTCAATTTGATATGCTATAAAAGACGCTAAGTGGATGAGTTGATGTGATATCGACATACGTATTGTGAAATTAAACGCATAAGTCGATGTGATACTGATACAAAAGACGCGAAACGGATGAGTAGATGTGATATCGACATACATGATGAGACGTAAAATGGATGAGTCGGTATGATATTGATATATCATGTATATGATGTGACGTTAAAAGGATTAGTCAATGTGATATTGATATAAAAGACGTTAAACGGATGAGTAGATGTGATATCGACATACATGATGAGACGTAAAATGGATGAGTCGATGTGATATTAATATATCATGTATATGATGCAATGTTAAAAGGTTTAGTCGATGTGATATTGATATAAAAGACGTTAAATAAATGAGTCGATGTGATATTGAAATAAAAGACGTTAAACAAATGATTCGATGTGATATTGATATAGATGATGAGACATTAAACGGGTGAGTCAATGTGATATGCTATAAAAGAAGTTAAATGGATGAGTCAACGTGATATCGAGATACATATTGAGACATTAAATGGATAA
Source organism: Tanacetum coccineum (assembly GCA_026074375.1). Classification (NCBI taxonomy): domain Eukaryota; kingdom Viridiplantae; phylum Streptophyta; class Magnoliopsida; order Asterales; family Asteraceae; genus Tanacetum; species Tanacetum coccineum. The sequence continues at coordinate 25,755 of BQNB010091874.1, read as the reverse complement.
TTCGATGTGATACTGATAAAGATGATGAGTTAAACGGGTAAGTCGATTTGATATGATATAAAAGACGTAAAACGGATAAGTCGACGTGATATTGAGATACATACTGAGACATTAAATGGATAAGTATATTTGATACTGATATAGATGATGAGACGTTAAACGGGTGAGTCGATTTGATATGCTATAAAAGAAGTTAAACGGATAAGTCGATGTGATATTGAAATAAAAGACGTTAAACAAATGATTCGATGTGATATCGACATATATGATGAGACGTTAAATGGGTGAGTCGATGTGAAGTGTTATAAAAGACGTTAAACGGATGAGTCGACATGATATCGAGATACATACTGAGACATTAAAAGGATAATTCGATGTGATACTGATATAGATGATGAGACGTTAAACGGATGAGTCGATTTGATATGCTATAAAAGACGTTTAACGGATAAGTTGACATGATATTGAGATACATACTGATACATTAAACGGATAAGTATATTTGATACTGATAAAGATAATGAGAAGTTAAATGGGTGAGTCGATTTGATATGCTATAAAGGACGTTAAACGGATAAGTCGATGTGATATTGAAATAAAAGACGTTAAACAAATGATTCGATGTGATATCGACAAACATGATGAGATGTTAAATGGGTGAGTCGATATGATATGCAATAAAAGACGTTAAACGGATGAGTCGATGTGATATCGGGATACATACTGAGACATTAAATGGATAATTTGATGTGATACTGATATAGATGATGAGACGTTAAATGGGTGAATGGATTTGATATGCTATAAACGATTTTAAACGGATAAGTCAATGTGATATTTATATAAAAGACATTAAATAGAAGAGTAGATGTTATATCGAGATGCATGATGAGACGTTAGACGGATGAGTCGATGTGATACTGATATAAAAGATGTTGAATAGACGAAGTCGATGTGATATTGATATAAAAGACGTTAAATAAATGAGTCGATGTGATATTAAAATAAAATACATTAAACAAATGAGTCGATGTGATATTGATATAGATGATGAGAGTTTAAACGGGTGAATCGATGTGAAATGCTATAAAAGACGTTAAACAGACGAGTCAACATGATATCGAGATACATACTGAGACATTAAACGGATAAGTCGATGTGATACTGATATAGATGATGAGACGTTAAACGGGTAAGTCGATTTGATATGTTATAAGAGACGTTAAACGGATGAGTCGATGTGATATCGACATACATATTGAGACATTAAACGGATAAGTCGATGTGATATTGATATAAAAGACGTTAAATAAATGAGTCGATGTGATATTGAAATAAAAGACGTTAAACAAATGAGTTGATGTGATATTGATATAGATGATAAGACGTTATCCGCTTGAGTCGATGTGATATGTTATAAAAGATGTTAAACGGATGAGTCGACGTGATATTGAGATACATACTGAGACATTAAACCGATAAGTCGATGTGATACTGATATAGATGATGAGACGTTAAACGGGTGAGTCGATTTGATATGCTATAAAAGATGTTAAGCGGATGAATTGATGTGATATCAACATACATATCGAGACATTAAACAGATAAGTCGATATGATATTGATATAAAAGACATTAAATGGATGAGTAGATGTGATATCGACATACATGATGAGACGTAAAATGGATGAGTCAATGTGATATTGATATATCATGTATATGATGCGACGTTAAAAGGATTAGTCGATGTGATATTGATATAAAAGACGTTAAATAAATGAGTCGATGTGATATTGAAATAAAAGACGTTAAACAAATGAGTCGATATGATATTGATATAGATGATGAGACACTAAATGGGTGAGTCGATGTGATATGCTATAATAGACGTTAAACGGATGAGTCGACGTGATATCGAGATACATACTGAGACATTAAACGGATAATTCGATGTGATACTGATATAGATGATGAGACATTAAACGGGTAAGTCGATTTGATATGCTATAAAAGATGTTAAGCAGATGAGTCGATGTGATATCGACATACATATCGAGACATTAAACGCATAAGTCGATGTGATATTGATACAAAAGACATTAAATGGATGAGTAGATGTGATATCGACATACATGATGAGACGTAAAATGGATGAGTCGATGTGATATTAATATATCATGTATATGATGCAATGTTAAAAGGTTTAGTCGATGTGATATTGATATAAAAGACGTTGAACAGACGAAGTCGATGTGATATTGATATAAATGGCGTTAAATAAATAAGTCGATGTGATATTGAAAAAAAGACGTTAAACAAATAATTCGATGTGATATTTATATAGATGATGAGACGTTAAACGGGTGAGTCGATGTAATATGCTAAAAAAGACATGAAACGGATGAGTCGACATGATATCGAGATACATACTAAGACATTAAACGGATACGTCGATGTGATACTAATATAGATGATGAGACGTTAAATGGGTGAGTCGATTTGATATGCTATAAAAGACGCTAAGGGGATGAGTTGATGTGATATCGACATACATATTGAGAAATTAAACGCATAAGTTGATGTGATACTGATACAAAAGACGTTAAACGGATGAGTAGATATGATATCGGCATACATGATGAGACGTAAAATGGATGAGTCGATGTGATATTGATATATCATGTATATGATGCGACATTAAAAGGATTAGTCGATGTGATATTGATATATCATGTATATGATGCGACATTAAAAGGATTAGTCGATGTGATATTGATATAAAAGACGTTGAACAGACAAAGTCAATGTGATATTGATATAAAAGACGCTAAATAAATGAGTCGATGTGATATTGAAATAAAAGACGTTAAACAAATGATTCGATGTGATATTGATATAGATGATGAGACGTTAAACGGGTGATTCAATGTGATACGCTATAAAAGACGTTAACCGAATGAGTCGACGTGATATCGACATACATACTAAGACATTAAACGGATGAGTTGATGTGATATTGATATAGATGATGAGATGTTAAACGGGTGAGCCGATATGATATTCTATAAAAGACGTTAAACGGATGAGTCGACATGATATTGACATACATACTAAGACACTAAATGGATAAGTCGATGTGATACTAATATAGATGACGAGACGTTAAACGGGTTAGTCGATTTGATATGCTATAAAAGAGGTTAAGCGAATGAGTCGATGTGATATCGACATACATATTGAGACATTAAACAGATAAGTCGATGTGATATTGATATAAAAGACGTTAAATAAATGAGTAGATGTGATATTGAAATAAAAGACATTAAACAAATGAGTCGATGTGATATTGATATAGATAATGAGACGTTAAACGGGTGAGTCGATGTGATATGCAATAAAAGACGTTAAACAGGATGAATCGACAAGATATCGACATACATACTGAGACATTAAACAGATGAGTCGATGTGATAATGATATAGATGATGAGACGTTAAAAGGGTGAGTCGATGTGATATGCTATAAAAGACGTTAAACGGATGAGTTGACATGATATCGACATACATACTGAGATATTAAACGGATGCGTCGATGTGATATTAATATAGATGATTAGACGTTAAATGGGTGAGGGGATGTGATATGCTATAAAAGACGTTAAACAGATGAGTCGACGTGATATTGACATACATACTAAGACATTAAACGGATAAGTCAATGTGATATTTATATAGATAATGAGACATTAAACGGGTGAGTCGATGTGATATGATTTAAAAGACGTTTAAAGGACGATTCAACGTGATATCAAGATACATACTGAGACATTAAACGGATAAGCCGATGTATACTGATATAGATGATGAGATGTTAAACGGGTGAGTTGATTTGATATGCTATAAAAGACGTTAAATGGATAAGTCGATGTGATATTGATATAAATGACGTTAAACGAAGGAGTAGATGTGATATCGACATACATGATGAGACGTTAGACGGATGAGTCGATGTGATATTGATATATCATGTATATGATGCGACGTTAAAAGGATTAGTCGATGTGATATTGATATAAAAGATGTTGAACAGACGAAGTAGATGTGATATTGATATAAAAGACGTTAAATAAATGAGTCGATGTGATATTGAAATAAAAGACATTAAACAAATGATTCGATGTGATATTGATATAGATGATGAGACGTTAAACGGGTGAGTCGATGTGATATTGAAATAAAAGACGTTATACAAATGATTCGATGTGATATTGATATAGACGATGAGACGTTAAACGGGTGAGTCGATGTGATATGCTATAAAAGACGTTAAACCGGCGGTTCAACCAGTTTTTTCCGCCCAAACAGGTTCCCTTTATTCCCTTTAAGCTCGTTTTTTTTTTGCCGGTGATCCAGACGGATGAGTCGATGTGATATGGATATACATGCTGAGACGTTAAAGGGATGAGTCAATGTGATATTGATATACATGATGAGACGTAAAATGGATGAGTCGATGTTATATTGATATACATGATGAGATGTTAAACATATGAGTAGAATGTTTTGGCAAGAAATTTTGGAGCCAAAACGAAATTCCAAAAATGAAAATGAAAAAAAATCAAAGTTAGATGTATAAAATAATATAGTAGATGTAAAAAATAATACTGTACGTATAAATAAAAATAAAACAAAGTTAATCATTCCTGTATAAAATGCAATACAAGTTTAATGGGTAAGAGTTTTACAAAAGACCAAAAGTCTTTGTAAAAACCATTCCAAAAAGCTTTTGGTGCAATGCCAAAAACCATTTCAAAAGCTTTTTGAAATAGTGAAAAAGCTTTTCCCATTGGATTAGCCGATTCATTGTCATCAATTAAACAGCATATCACAACTTCCAATATGGTTTATGAGTGTGTTTTCCTCTTTTAAAATCAAATCTCAACGTGATTCAAAACACATCTAATGATATTTACAGGCAACCGATATTGTTTATTGTTCATCTATTCGATCTGTTACTGCATATTATAGATCTTTTGATGAAAATATGTGTTTTTTTCCATGTATTGTTATTGAAGTTGCGAGTAACAATCACTTTCGAATTTGGTACACGAGGTTGAATGGTTTATGAAACACTTGTGTTTATGAACACCCTATCTTTATTAATGTAAATATCCTATGATCATTTCCTGCGGTAAGAGTAAATAACTTGATGAAATCCCTTAGTTTATACTTTATACTAATTCTGTTTACTCCTGATGATTCTATTGTTATGGAAGAATTTCTTTTTTTATGATAACATGATATTGAAAATTGTGCATCTATGATGGTTGATTGTAAATGGTATCGATGAGCCTAGTATAGTCATAAATTAGTGTTATGTGTTCTGTATTTAGTAATGGTATGACTTCTTTATGAAATGGATTGAAAGACAAATATACAAATTCTAGAAAACAAAAGTGCCATCTTGATACATGTATTGTTTTTTAAGTTTTTTTTTAAAATTTTTTCAAGCCTTCCACCACTATGTAAATCCTTTCTAATTTAACAAACAATAATTTCATTACAATATGGTTTAATTTTTATGTCAGGGTAATGATTACTCAGTTTTTTATTGACGTTTTGCCAGACAGTTACCACATTAGACTGGTTATTTATTAAACATGTTTTTTAAACACGAATATGTAAAATGTTATCTTTAGTTAGGAAACAAGTCGAGCCGAGCCTTAACGAGCTAGAGGCCGAAACAACCTCAAGCTCAAATCTTAACGCTCGAAATAAACCAATCTCTACTCGTTCTTTCAAAAATATAAACAAGCTAAAGTCAAGCTCTAGCATTCTTGTGGTCTGCGCGTCTCGTTTCCACCACTAAACTTGTATCATAAGCTCGTGTCGCTCGTCTTCATGCATTCACGAAAAAAATTGTAAAAAACAATTTTTTTGCCGCCACACAATTTTTAAACAAGAACTACCAGTTTGGTTTAAACAACGTTACTATACTGGTCATTCAATGATGTACCTGATCAATAACCAAAGAATAAGGCACACAGTTGGTCATAAAAAAAGCAACAACGTACAGTGGAAGTTGGCAAGCACTAATTGGTCTCGTTTTATCAATAGACGTGGATATGGAGACATTGCAACTTTGCATTTCATCTGGGAAGGGGCAGACACCTTGTAACATTTCACATTTTCAGGTCATTTACGACTTCATTTATTCCATTATTTATTTTAGGCTTTTGCGCGTTTACTTGTAATTATTATCGTATAGTTAAAACGCGTAAACTAAAAATCATCGTTTAACGTAAACGGACACCAAACAAATAAAAGTTTACGTCAAACAAGTGTTATATAATTATTTAGAGTATAATTTATAACTTTTCATATTTTATTTTTATTGGTTACGTAAAACGTTTACGTTTCGCAATGAAATACATTTAGGTATACCCGGAAGCACCAATACCTATCTATACTCAAACAAATACCCACATTTATACCCAATACACAAAATTTAATCATTTTATCACTTAATAAACCACTATGGCCGGATTTATTCACACCTACAATTGATAAGTCATTTAAATTCAAGAAACCACATGTATACTTCCATAACCTCACCAACTAGTACTCTTGTCACAAGTTTCTAAAGATTGTCACATCAAATGTACCCTAGATCACATCTTGGGCGTCCATTTACTTTGGTAGGAGGAGAAGTCTTTGCAACTTGTACTTAAACCACTACAACACATGGTTTGGTTTAAGGTAGTTTTGATAATACTAGGATCTATAAAAGGAAAGTCCAAGATTTATTTAACACATATACAATTCATCCAAGCAAAAACTCTTCCTTCTCCCCTACCAAAAGCCCACGGCTCACCTTAAATTATTAGGGTATCCATACAATTTTCATTTCAAGCATTCAAGCATTCATTCTAAGTATATCTAATATCATTCAAGTGCATTGGAAGCTTGGGTTTGTGGTTTAACAAGAAGTATACAAGAAATATAATTAGGGTTTTCTCATTAGGGTTTGATCTTGGGTTTACATTATTGGGTTTAAGCTTAAGTATAAGCTTGTGTTCATCATCCTACTACTCATCTCTAAGGTCCATTTAAGTTTTAACATCTTCATTATTCATTTACATGTTTACATACTTGATATATATGTTAATCACCACCTAGGTTATTTTCATGAAATTATGAGATATTGCAAAGATATATATGGTTCGAATTTTATATGTACATTAGTGAAATAATACTTAAAATGAAGGTATACAATTTATATAAGTGTTAGATAATTTATATGGTTAGTTTATAAATTATTTTTTGTTGAAAGTTTTAATTACGCAAAAGTTATGAACAAATGATTTTGAGGACACTTACTCATGGACAATTATTATGGACACATTATAAAGGACTTAAGATACATCAAGTTATGTCATTTCATAAGTTAGAGGACTTGTAATGGTTTAATAAAATGAAAAGTATATAAACCAAGTATATAAAGATAATTAGGCACAAACTTAATTACCTACTGTTTGAATTCGTGTGTAAACACATATATTTTATATTTTATTTAATTAGTACTCCTCACAAGGGCCGTAAGCATATAAGGAACTTGAAAAACTGAGCTATAACAAAGATGATATGACATTTTAAAGTTTACAATAATTAAATGTATAAAAGTATTTTTATAAAAGTTATTTTATAAAAATATTCACTGTTTCAGATCTGATATATTAAGGAAGATATTTTATAAATATAGTACTTTTCATGACGAATCCAAACATGTAAGAAACTCAAAAAAACGGATTTAAAATGAAGCTGATACGTTATTTACAAGTTTAAGTTAAAAACTACTTTTATAAAAGTAAATTTATAAACATATGTTACTGTTCACAATAGTAACCTGTTGGGGAGTAATTTTCTTAAATAGAGCTTTTAATTACAAAGACGTGGATATAGGAATCACTAAAAACTGAATTAAAACGAACGAGATACAATTAAAATACGATTTCAATAATTAAAGTCATAAAAAGTATTTTTATAAACTTTCACTTACTGTTACTGTTCATAACAGTACCAAACCATATTATAAATATAAAATTTGATTAGACTTTTCAAATATGAATCCATACATATAAAGAACAAGTGAAACGGATTAAAAAAGAGTAAGTTATGACTTTTGGAAGGCTACAACGATTAATTATATAAAAGTAGTTTTATATAATTTTATAAAAACAATTAAAACTACTGTTCATCAGGGCATAAATAGTATAAATATAATATTTTGATATATTTTCTTAATACGTAGCCATGGATATAAATAACGTGAAAAACGGAGTTTAAACGATAAAGATATAAGGTTTATAAAACCGTATGCACTATTTTTACTCTTGTGCACTATTTTATAAAAACAATTAAACCAATTATATAATATCATTATATATCAATAATAATATTAAAACAAGTATTATTAACAAACAATCGATTGTGAGACGAAAACCACACTTTATTTTACGGATACAAATACAAACACCTTTATCCAATAAAGTACGGTTTAAACATTGTTTTGACATTTAAAACCAAACAAAGACTATTAGGTGGTGTTGTAACAATATAACTTGTGATGTAGTATTATTAAGTACAATGTACTCATACGACCTATATTTAATTAGGTTGCATTCGGTCTTATCCGTGACGTTTCCATTCACTTGATTCATATACATCAGATTATTCACTAAGGTGAGTTCATATCCCCATGTTTTACTATATCAATGATTTACAAATTTTGGGGTGAGAAACATGCATTGTTTTACAAATTGGACGCAAGTGTACATTTTATCATGATTACGTGTTTGCCTAAGTAGCGATAACCCACTGTGCCCATTATTATGAACTGTCAATTACTTTGTGTGAGCGCGAATGTTATAAATAGATCTATTTGGGATTGACATCCCCGTTCGGGTGAGTAGCACTCACTGTGCTGGTTTGCCGGACAACGGATGTATACCATGTCGGATTTGGGATGTTGCGGGTTAGAATATCATCAAGGGCAATGTTGGCAATTTATATTGCAATTCATACATGTCGAGCTTCAGTGTCATGAGCTTAGGGAAACGTAATTACACTTTGTGATGTTTGCATCTTTTAGAGGTCGTTCTCATATCTTGTGCTATTGATCTATGATGTAATGCTCCCGAACTCATTATTCCGCTGCGACCCAATTTGGGGGTGTTACAGATTGGTATCTAGAGCCAAGATTATAGAGAACCAGGTCAAATGTTTTTACTTGGACTATAACCGTTTTTCAGACATTGCATCATACAAAGGGATTTTCATGGACCATTCATTCATGCATTATTTGTTGCATTAGTTGGGTATACTAGATGCTGCATGGTTCACATACGTGTTTATAATATATTAAGTATATTATTATTGGTCTTATATATGTACTAATGTAAACTCTATTTAAGTGTTACAGATTCTGTCATGTCTTCTTCATCCACAGTCACCTACACATCTGTCTACACTGATTCCGAGCCAGGGAGAGTCTTCTGGGGAGCTGATGAGGAGCTGTCTGATGGAGGTTCTCCACGAGTCATCGTATACGGATACGATGGACTCCCCATGCAGCCGGTAGCCCCGCCATCTCTGGACTATGTGCCAGGACCTGAGCACCCACCGTCTCCCGATTACGTGCCCGGTCCTGAGCACCCACCTTCACCTATCGAGGTACCATACGTACCTGAGCCTGAGTACCCCGAGTACTTAGTGCCATCCGATGCTGAGGCACCCTTGGAGGACCAGCCTCTACCTGCTGATGCCTCACCTACCGCCTTGTCACCAGGCTATGTGGCAGACTCCGATCCGGATGAGGATCCGGAGGAGGACCCCGAGGAGGATCATGCTGACTATCCTGCTGATGGAGGGGATGGTGATGATGAGCCCTCCGATGATGATGATGATGATGATGATACTGATGATGAGGATGAGGAGCCCTTTGAGGACGAGGATGATGACGAGGAGGAGGAGGAGCACCTAGCTCTGGCCGACTCTTCTGTTGTACCTGTTGTTGACCCTGTTCCCTCAGCTGGGGATACAGAGGCATTTGAGACTGATGAGTCTGCACCTACACCCAGATCACCTCAGACTAAGGTCCCCTTTGCTCAGACACGTCTCCGTAGGGCACGAAAGACTGTCAGACTTGAGCCACCTATGTCACCATCCATGGAGGCACGCATTGCTGAGTATGTTGCCGCACCTACACCACCATCACCACCACCATCTCCACTATCACATTGGTCATCTCTACTACCTCAGATTCCCTCACCACCACTACCACCTCCACCATCATCACTACATTTACCACCACCTGTACCCACATTATTACCGTTACCATCATCTCCTCCACCATCATCACTACATTATTACCGCTTCCATTTAGTGCAGGTCAAAAAAGTCGGGATAGGGATACACTATTTTTAAACTCTTGCACATTTAATATGACTTTCACGAGGTTTTTATGCATTTGAATACAAAGACTTTCAACCTGTTGTTTGTTGTTGAAATAGATTACACGTAACCAAGCCAGAAAAATGGATTAAATATAAATGAAGTTGAAAAAAAATTATGACATGACCCCTATATGTATGAGGGAACCGAAGTCACTCCGATATTCAAGTCTTTGATCTTTTGTCTCAATTAAGATGGGTCATGTGTACGATCCATACTAGATCTCACGAACTGCCCATCCTACCTCCTCTACGTTCTTGACCAAACGAAAATATTAATAAATAATAAATTATATGAACTTAGATCAATCAAATTAATGTCTATGCAACAATTCGGCCCAATCAATTTATCCATTGATTATCTTATCAATTTAGGTTGTAGGATAATGATAAACAAGGGGAAGATGATGGGGTCGGTCCGTGAATTTTCTTTCCTTTTGCTGCATTTCGCTCAAAGGGTTTAAGGGAGATAGTGGATCAAGCTGTTCGCAAGGGCCAACTTGATCCTCTTCACTAGGGATCCCGAATAAGGGAACCCTAGGAGAGCCGTTGACTCCTGCTACCCAGCCGAGAGCCTTAAGCATTGTACAAGGACGTGTTGTAGGAGTAACCCATTACCCTCTGGGTGGAATTGCCACAACATGGGCGTTCTTCTTAGCAAGAATTATTGCAGTAGGATAATGTCTAGGAGGATTTGACAGGCATTATGGCATTAAGATTTCCATCCTAGATAAATGAAGATACAATGAATTACAATGAATTGATTTGATCATGACATTATCACATTTGAATATTAATTGCTCCAAAAAAGAGTTGCACTCACTTTATGATCACATGACATCAGTGGCTAGGAGTGTTCATCGCTTCGGTTTTCGGGTTTGTGGGTCATACGGTTCGGGTTTATCGGTTTAAAAATTTTTAAAGTCAAAACCAAAAATAAACCAAACCAATTTTAAGAACGGATAAAACCAAACCATACACCAAATTAAAATTCGGTTTGATATTGGTTAAAACCAAGAAAATCAAATTCAAGAGAACTCAAAAAAAGTTAGACTAGTTTTCTCCAAAATATAATCTAAAAGTAATAAATAAAAAGCTAATATTTTCAAATAAAATTAACAATCAAAAGTCTCATAGAGTGCTCAAGTAAATCATTTTTTTTAAGAAACGAAATGTTTCAGAACTTAACGAAAATAAAACAAAGCGAACTAAGATAAATTTTCTTCGACAAAATTCATCAAAAGCCTTATTAGCTTGAATATTCCATCTTCAAGTATCCAAACACAGTTGCAACTTCACTCTTACTCAGTATATGTGAATTTATATGAATCAAGTAGGCAAACTCTTGTTCAGTTGCTCACGAATATGCATCAGTGCTTGATTTGAGAAGTGATTAGCTTAAAATATATTTTAACAAACTAGGATTGCTAGTTAGGTTAATATGATATATAATTAACTTTTTCTATGTGAATACAGATATTCGGTGTTTTTGGTTTGGTTTGGTTTTATATTTGTCAAACCATAACCAAACCAAACACCAATTAAATACTTCGGTTCGGTTTCAAACCAGATCATACACCAATTAAAATTTTCGGTTCGGTTCTATTCGGTTTCGATCCGATTTCTTTTTTGTTTTGTTCGGTGTCAAACCAAACACTCAACACCCCTATCAATGGCGTCTGTGAGTTTACGGAGGCCCTATGCACATGTGAGTCTAGTAACAAAAAAAAAAGGCTTAAAACAGAAAGTGAATAATTTTCTAATGAGATAAAATGAGACATAATTGTTTTCATAGTGCTCCAGCTAGCATTTTCAATGCAACTTTTTAAATCAACTACTTATTGTCACTTTTATAGAATTTATATACATATCCTATACAAATTTTGAGGCCCTTACAATTTGGACTTTGGAGGCCCTGTGCGACAGCACACCTCACACACCCTCATATACGGCTCTGTATGATATCACTGTCTTATTAAAAATAATATCTTCTAAACATATTGTGGATATTTTTACGGTCTATATTGCATACAATTTTACTTTTTACCCTATTATAAAAACAAGAGTCGATATATTGCAATTTAAAACATGTACTTTAAAAAATAATAGAAAACTACTCATTGTGTTCTAAAATTATTGTCCATGTTTTTCTTTTTAAGATGTACCAATTTAATTGTCCACTACTAAAAATAGATGAGAAAATTTGATCAAATTTACTATATTATCATTGTTTGAAATAATTATTAAAAATTTTAAAAAAAGATTTTATTTAATTAGCTAAGGGTAAAACTGTCATTATGCTAAAAAGCTAAATAAATAAAATAGTATTAAATGTATTTTTTTTAACTTTATTTTTTTATCCCTGAACAATAATTTTAAGACGAAGGGAGCAAATACACATGCAACCTTTAGGTTAAACTAAATGCATATGCAACCCATTTGGTTTACTTACAAAAAGATATAACGAGACAAAAATACCCTTTTATTTATCGGTCAAACTATGGTGGTGTTTGATTTTAACTTAATTGACTTAATTTGAAAAAACTTAATTTATTAAATCATGTGAAAAGTTGTTTGTTTTTAACTTAATAAAAAGAAATGACTTAAAATAATAAGTAACAAAATTGAGGGTCTCCACATTAAAGTCATTTGTTAATTAAACATGACTTAATGAAAAAATTAACCAAACAGGCCCTATGTCAATTTAACGGAGCTAAGGCCAAAGTACCAAACTCGTAATAGATGAGAATCACAGGGTCTAGATTTGAAAAAATGTTTAAGGACTAAACCCCAAGATACCTGACAAACCACAAGGACTACTTAAGTAATTAACTGATAAAGAAAAAGGGCTACAAAAGAAGCCCCGGAGTCCTAAACCGCTTCATTGCAATATTGTTCTTATTGCTCGAAACATAAACCCTAGAAAATTCGAACAATGTCAGACAATATTCCTTTTGAAATCCAAATGGAAATCATCAAAAAGGTTTCTAATGTCAAGTCATTGATTCAGTTCAGGTCAGTTTCGAAACCATGGAAGTCTTTCATCGATAGCTCTCAGTTTATCAAAGGTTATGGCTCCCGCCACACGCAGCCACGTAGCCATATTGTAAGCTACAAATCTGGTTATATTATGGATGAGTTAAGGTACATTTGTTTAGTAGACGATGATATCAAAACTTTTAAGGTGTTTAATTTAAACCAATTCGTTAAGCTTAAAAGGTAAAACGGTGTTCAAATTAGAGTTTCAAATGAAAAGCCAGGGTTTTAAGGCAAAATTCTTTATAACTTATCAAATTACTTATTTTAAATTTTAATAGCTTATTATGATTGATTATACAAAATTTTATAAAGTTTAGCCCATAGTTTAAAGTATAACACAATGAAATTAGGGTTTCGCGGTTGTACGGTTTATGGTTCAAAAAAGGCATAAACATTGGTTTTTGAAGTTCAAAGCTTTATATTTTGATTTTATCAAGATCATATGAAACATTATAACGATTACATGAGCAGTTATAAGCTTATGGAACATGGTTGAGCTTATGGATTAGGAATGGGTCAGTAAAGAATCGGGACTTTCGGCTTCGTACGGCCTAGAGTAACGGACCTCGGCTTTGTTTCTTACAAGGCTTCACTTCTTGAACGTTCTTTTATGATCCTAGGATCTAAATGGGAGCAAAAGGATTGTTGCCTTACGGGTTTATAGTAAGATGATGGGGTGCGACGATGGAATGAACTACCAAGGCCTTATTTATACATTTTTAACATATAGGAGTAAGCAAGACTATAAGATATGATCTTGACACTATGAGGGTCTAGTAGGGCAAGGTGTGCAAAGATGTAAAATGAAAGGTGTGGTATGGTCTTGAGTGCTTGAATGTGTCTTGGTGCTTATCATGCTGCCGCAGCTGAAGTAGGCAAAAACATGCACATTGTGCCTTCATTCTTGACCATGGAGGAGTCAAAGCTGCTTAGTAAGCTACTACTATGAATCTAGAAGGGTTCTTGGGTGGTCATTTGCACATGGTAGCATTTTAAATGGGTCAAAATTAATATGGAAGTGGTTCGGGTTAGTTTTGGGCTTGACGTGGTGTTCAAGGGTTTTTACAAGGTACATTGTGTTTATAATGATTAAGGATAGATGAAATAGGTTGTTAAGGTATGGTATTAAAGTAATTACCAAAGATTAGGAATTGGTTTGGGTTAAAACGGGTTTAAAACAAAGAAATGGGTTCGTGGGTTTGGTTGTATGCGGTTTAGGGTTTTTATAGGTTTCAAAGCTTATATTTCGCATATGAATGTAATGTAATTGTTAATATGTGTTCATGAGGCTTATATATTGAATAATTAACGAGAAATGATAAGTGGTTTGAATTGAAATGGGTCAAAAAAAATTGGAGAAAATAGTCGCGTTTTGAGTTTTGAGATTAGGGCACAAATTGAATCCTTTAGGGTTTTCTAGCTTGAATTTAAGGTACATTGTCAAGATAGTGATTGATGATGATTTGTAAACTCATTTTATGAGTTTACAATGACTCTTGATTGCTTACTTGAGAATGAGATGGTCTAAAAATGAGTAAACGGGTCAAAATCACAATTAGGGCATAATTAGGGTTTTCTGGATTCGTTCTTTGTGTAATTGATGTAGAATGATGAAGTGATGATGGAGTATGATTTAAGATGTTGTAATTAATGTTATTATAACTTATTTAAGAGTTGGTTTAGGTTTACAATGGGTAAAAATCAAGAAACGAGTCATGGTTTAGAAACTAGCTCGGTTTTAGGGTTTAGGGTTTTGAATTAGGGTTTTGAGTATAAAAAGATGTATGAAAGCTTATGAATTGAATAATTAGGGTTTACACCTTGTAAAATGAGTGTAGTAGCTTGCTTAAGTGGTGGTGAAGAAATTAGAATGAAAACGGAGGTAAAACGGCTATTTTAGAGATCATGCTTAATGACTTGTACATTGAGCTTTTAGAGATTTGTACTTTGAGTTGAAGAGATTTTATATTTCAAATGAGATGTTATATTGCTTGTACATATTCTTTAGTAGCTTGTGCATTCACTTTAGGGGTTAACCCTTCCATGAGATTAGGGTTTAGGGCATCCGATAATGGTTTAAAGCCCGTTTTGATATGATGTTGCAAATGGTACCTTATAGGAATAATGTACCTTGTAATAATGATATTATGATATTGACTTGACATGTTATGATGTTTTCTTGACATATATGAAGATAGGATTGTCATATGAAAGTTGCTTGAGTCCGTTAACTTTAGTTATGCAAGTTATATTGCATATTGAGATATTGGCAAATTAATGTAATGTAATAAAGCGAAAAATTTCCCTGAAAAAGGTAAGTTCATATATAATTGATAGATTGTACATCATCTAACTTAATAGATGGATATTTACATTTATGAAAATTACGGGTTGTTATAAATACGGCCCAATGGGTGAAATCAAGAAGTTAGAAATTAAGCTCTAGAACCTAAAAGTAAAAGGTACTAATGTCGCAAGTTACACTCTGCGTTTTCAAGAGCTTGCACTGATGTGTGGAAGGATGTTCCACGAGGAATTAGAGGAAGTTTAGAAATATGTTGGTGGGCCTCCTGATATGATTCGGGGAAATTTCCTCATTATTACTGAAAGGCAAGCTGAGCAGAAGAGGAAGTTGGAGTTTAACGCTGGAAACAATCAAGGGCACCAACAATAAAACAAGAGACAAAACACTAGGAGGGCTTACACTTCTAGGCCTGGTGAAAAGAGGGAGTACACAGGATCATTTTCCTTGTGTACAAAATGCAACTATCACTACAAAGGTCCATGTGCTCCCAGGTGTAATAAGTGCAAGAAGATCGATCATCTGGCTTGTGACTGTAGGAGTTCTAATCCCAACGGTAATAATAACAATCGTGGGAACTTTTGGGATAACTCAAAATGCTATCACTTGTTATGAGTGTGGTGTTCAGGGGTACTTCAAGAAAGACTGCCCGAAGCTGAAGAACAGAAACCGTGGTAATCAACATAGGAATGGCAATGCACCAGCCAAGGTTTATGTGATGGGCAATGCAAGAACAAACCCGGACTCCAACGTCGTTACGAATATGTTACTTCTAAATTACCGCTATGCATCTATCTTATTTGATACCGGTGCCAATAGAAGTTTTGTATCTACTACATTTAGTTCCCTAATTGATATCACACCAACTACATTAGACTATTATTATGATGTTAAACTAGCTGACAGGAAAATAATTGGGATAAACACTATCATCTGGGGTTGTACATTAAACTTCTTAGACCATCCATTCAACATCAACTTAATGCCCGTAGAACTTGGTAGCTTCGACGTCATAATCGGTATGGACTGGTTGTCAAAGTTCCACGCTTCTTCATTGATTGGTTGTATCGAGAAGATCGTTCCGTATTCGAGAAGATCGTTCGTATTCCCTGGGGAAATGAAACCTTAATTGTTCATGGTGACGGAAGTAATCAAGGAAACGGGACTCATTTGAACATCATTTCGTGCACCAAAACTCATAAATATTTGTTAAAAGGACATCATGTATTTTTAGCACATGTTACTACAAAAGAGACTGAAGACAAGTCGGGGGAGAAGCGACTTGAGGACGTACCCATCGTTCGAGATTTTCCTGAAGTATTTCCTGAAGAATTGTCGGGTCTTCCACCGACTCGACAAGTGGAATTCCAAATCGATTTGGTACCTGGTGCTGCACCTGTAGCATGAGCACCTTATCGATTGGCTCCTTCTGAAATGAAAGAGTTGCCGGAGCAACTGCAAGAGCTATCCGACAAGGGCTTTATAAGACCCAGTTCCTCACCTTGGGGAGCTCCGGTCTTGTTTGTCAAAAGAAGTACGGATCATTCCGGATGTGCATCGACTACTGGGAATTGAATAAACTGACGGTGAAGAATCGTTATCCTCTCCCAAGAATTGATGATTTATTTGACCAACTACAAGGATCCAGTGTTTATTCGAAGATAGACTTACGGTCGGGTTACCATCAGCTTAGAGTACGAGAAGAGGATATTCTGAAAACGGCATTTAGGACTCGGTATGGTCATTACGAGTTCCAAGTGATGCCATTTGGTTTGACAAATGCACCTGCGGTATTCATGGACCTCATGAACCGAGTGTGCAAACCATACTTGGATAAGTTTGTAATTGTCTTTATTGACGATATACTAATTTATTCAAAGAATAAAAAGGAACATGAAGAACATCTTAAGGAAATTTTAGAACTGCTTAAGAAGGAGGAGCTATATGCTAAGTTTTCAAAATGTAAATTTTGGATTCCTATGGTATAATTTCTCGGTCACGTGATTGACTATCAAGGCATTCACGTGGATCCTGCCAAGATCGAATCTATTAAAGATTGGGCGTCTCCTAAGACTCCAACGGAGATTCGTCAATTTTTAGGTCTTGCCGGTTACTACCGAAGATTCATTAAAGGATTTTCAAAAATCGCTAAGACAATGACCAAACTTACTCAGAAGAAAGTCGCCTTTGAATGGGGTGATACGCAAAAAGCAGCTTTTCAGACATTGAAGCATAAGTTGTGTAGCGCACCCATCTTAGCTCTCCTTCAAGGAGCTGAGAACTTTATTGTTTATTGTGATGCGTCACATAAAGGATTGGGTGCGGTATTGATGCAAAACGAGAAGGTGATTGCTTATGCATTATGACAGCTGAAGATTCATGAGAAAAATTATACTACCCATGATTTGGAACTTGGGGCAATGGTGTTTGCTCTAAAGATTTAGAGGCACTACTTGTATTGAACCAAGTGTACGGTATTCACAGATCATAAGAGTCTACAACACATACTTGACCAAAGGGAATTGAATATGAGGCAACGTCGTTGGTTAGAGTTGCTCAGTGATTACGATTGTGAGATTCGTTATCACCCGAGGAAAGCAAATGTTGTTGCTGATGCTTTGAGCAGGAAAGAGCGAATTAAACCATTAACAGTCTAAGCCTTAGTGATGACTATTGGTTTGGATCTTCCTAAACAAATCTTGAATGCTCAGACCAAAGCACAGAAACCATAGAATCTCAAGAACGAAGATGTAGGTGGTATGATCAGGAAGGATATACCAAAGGAAAGGTTGGAACCCCGCGCTAACGGGACCTTATGCTTAAACGGTAGGAGTTGGTTGCCATGTTATGGTGACTTGAGGACTCTGATCATGCACGAGTCCTATAAATCCATCCAGGTTCTGACAAGATGTACCAAGACATGAAAAAGCTATATTGGTGGCCCAATATGAAGGCCGACATCGCCATCTATGTTAGCAAATGTTTAACGTGTGCTAAATTCAAAGCTGAACACCAAAGGCCATCGGGTTTGTTAGTACAACCCGAGATACCCCAATGGAAGTGGGATAATATCACTATGGATTTTGTCACAAAGCTTCCTAAGTCGTCGCAAGGATATGACACCATTTGGGTGATTGTTGACCAACTTACTAAGTCTGCAATCTTTATGCCAATGAGAGAAACGGATTCCATGAAGAAATTGGCAAGAATGTACCTGAAGGAGGTAGTCATAAGGCATGGAATACATGTCTCCATCATTTGTGATCGTGACCCTAGATTCGTATCAAATTTCTAGAGGTCACTTCAGAAGGCTTTGGGTACTAACTTGGATATGAGTACTGTGTACCATTCGCAGACTGATAGACAAAGTGAGAGAACTATCCAAACTCTCAAGGATATGCTACGTGCTTGTGTGGTCGACTTTGGAAATGGTTGGGTTAGACATTTGCCACTAGTTGAATTTTCTTACAACAACAGTTATCACGCTAGCATCAAGGCTGCACCATTCGAGGTACTTTACAGACGGAAGCATCTTCACTTGTTTGTTGGGCCGAGGTTGGATAAGTTCAACTCACCAGTCCAGAAATGGTCCAGGAGACAACTGAGAAGGTCATTCAGATCAAGCAAAGAATGCAAGCAGCTCGTGACCGATAAAAGAGTTACGTTGACTTAAAGCGTAAGCCGATGGAGTTCCAAGTTGGGGATAGAGTTATGCTCAAAGTTTCACCTTGGAAAGGGGTCGTACGTTTTGGAAAGCGGGGGAAGTTAAACCCTAGATACGTTGGACCTTTCAAGGTGCTGGAAAAGATTAGAACCGTTGCTTACAAGCTTGAGCTTCCTCAAGAGTTGAGCAGGGTTCACAATACATTTCATGTATCCAACTTGAAGAAATGTTATTCCGACGAACCATTAGTCGTTCCATTGGAAGGACTTCATGTTGATGACAAGCTCCGTTTTGTGAAGGAACTCGTAGAGATCATGGATCGAGAGGTTAAACGGTTGAAGCAAAGCCGTATCCCAACTGTCAAGGTTTGATGGAACTCGAGGAGAGGTCCTGAGTTCACATGGGAACGTGAAGACCAATTTCTAAAGAAGTATCCGCATCTATTCACTAAACCCGTACCTTAGTCAAGTGTTGCGACTTGAGCCTTCGGGACAAGGCTCTTCTAATGGGAGGAGACTGTAACATTTCATATTTTTAGGTCATTTACGACTTCAATTATTCAATTAATTATTTTTTAGGGCTTTTGCGCGTTTACTTTTAATTTTTACCGTTAAGCTAAATCCCGTAAACTAAAAATGAGCATTTAACGTAAACGGGCATCAAACAATTAAATGTTTACGTCAAGTAAGTGTTATAAAGTTATTAGGATGATAGTTTATAACTTTACGCTTTTTATTTTTATTGGTTGCGTAAAACGTTTACGTAACGCAATAAAACTACACTTTTGCATGCATGGCAAACCATAAACCCATTCACACTTCAACAAATACCCACCAATACACTTTTTAGCAAAGTTTCATAACATTTATGCATGTTATCACTTTGGCCGATTTCTACATAACATATACATTCATTCATGCTTCTACATAAAATAAAACACAAAACTCCCCACTAAGTCTTTCATTACAAGTTGTAACCTTACACTTATGTACCCTAAATCCCCCATTATTAGAAATGGGCTTGTCAAGAGTACTTCCCCACCATTTCTAGCAGTGTATGGGTCTTGAGAGGAGGAGAGCTCTTTGCATTTGTACTTGAAACTACTAACACCTCATGGTTTGATTTAAGGTAGTATTAGGACTTCCCAAGATGCTATAAGTAGTAAGTCATAAGTAATCTAGTCATACACTCTTTCCTTAAAAGAAAAATAAATTATACTCCCCATTTTATAAGCCAAAACCCACGGCATACATTAATAAAACTAGGGTTTCATCTAGCTTTTGGTTCTAAGGTATTCCAAGCATATAAGCATTCATTCCAAGTATATCTAAGGTTACTCAAGGGCATTTCAAGCTTAGATTTGGGTTTAACAAGGATTAATTAAGAAAACATATTTAGGGTTTTCTTGATTAGGGTTTTGAATTTGGAAGCCTTGCTAGGATTTTTATCTTGTGTCCATCATCCTACTCATCTCCTATAAGGTCTAATATAAGTATTTTATTTCCATTCATTCATTATCTTATGTTTACATACTTGTTATATATGTTAAACACCACCTAGATTCATTTTTGTGATATATGAAGTATGTTGAGGCTTATATAAAATGAATTTATTATATACCTTGATGAAATAACACTTAAAATGGAATTACACATTATATATAAGTGTTAAGTAATTTATAAGTTAGGTTTGTAAATTAATTTGTATTGAAAGTTAATTACATGTTTATGTATAAAAGATCATGAGAACATGGTTTTTACTTGGACAATTGTTATGGACTTTTAGAGGACTTAATAGATGTAAGATATATGATAGAAAACTTGGTAAAAGAATTGTACAAAAGCTCTTAAACAATGATGTATAAAACATTGTTTTATATTTGTAAAAACATAAAACATGTAAAAATTTGGTACCTATGTTTGATTTTCGTCAATAACATAGTATATTTTATGTTTTATTTTAATTAGTATTTCACAAGGATCGTAAGCATATAAGGAACTTGAAAAACCGAGCAATAACGAAGGAGATATGACATTTTTAAGTATTAGGGAATAATTAATTGTTTTAATGTATAAAAGTATTTTTATAAAAGTTATTTTATAACAATATTTACTGTTTCAGATCTGATATATTAAGAGAGATATTTTATAAAGATAGTACTTTTCATGACGAATCCAAACATGTAAGAAACTCGAAAAACGGATTTAAAATGAAATGTGATCGTTATTTACAAGTTTAAAGTTAAAAGTATTTATTATAAAGTAAATTTATTAAAATAGGTTACTGTTCACGATAGTATACTATTGGGGAAATAATTTTCATAAATAGAGCTTTTAATTACGAAGACGTGGACATAGGAATCACTAAAAACCGAATTAAAACGAACGAGATACAATTAAAATACGATTTCAATAATTAAAGTTATAAAAAGTATTTTTATAAACTTTCACTTACTGTTACTGTTCATAATAGTACCAAACCATATTATAAATATTAAGTTTGATTAGACTTTTCAAATACGAATCCATACATATAAAGAACAAGCGAAACTGGAATTAAAATGAGTAAGTCTGACTTTTGGAAGTTAGTCGATTAATTATTTAAAAGTATTTTATATAATTTATAAATACAATTAGAACTAATGTTCATCTGGAGCAAATATATTTATAAATATATTATTTGTTATTATTTCTGAATACGGAGCCCATGGTTTCAATAACGTGAAATACGGAAGTTTAACGATTCAGATATAAGGTTTATAAAATCGTATGCACTATTTTTACTTTTGTACACTATTTTATAAAAACAATTAAACCAATTATATAATATCATTATATAATCAATAAAATATTAAAACATGTATTATTAACAAACGATCAATTGTGAGACGAAAACCATACTTTATTTTACGAATACAAATACAAACACCCTTTATTTCAATAAGTAACGGTATAAACATTGTTTTGACATTTTAAACTAAACAAACACTATTAGGTGGTGGTTTAACTATATAACTTGTGATGTAGTATTATTAAGTACATTGTACTCATATGGCCTATATTTAATTAGGTTGCGTTCGGATTTCGCTCTTGTACGGACTCATCTCTTGAAATTCATAATATCAACCCCATATTTCACTAAGGTGAGTTTTTTTTTCATAGCCCCATGTTTTACTTATCAATTGATTTACAAACTTTTGGGGGTGAGAGAATCATGCATTGTTTTACATATTGGACCAAGTGTCATTTTATCCTATGATTATGTGTTTGATAAGTAGAGAATAACCAATGTGCAAATTATCATGAACTGTCAATTACTTTGTGTGAGCGCGAATGTTATAAATAGATCTATTTGGGATTGACATACCCCGTCGGCGTGAGTAGCACTACTTTGCGGTTTAGCCGGGACAACGGGACGTATACCATGTCGGATTTGGGATGTTGCGGGTTAGAACATCATCAAGGGCAATGTTGGCAATTTATATTGCAATTCATACATGTCGAGCTTCAGTGTCATGAGCTTAGGGAAACGTAATTACACTTTGTGATGTTTGCATCTGTTGCATTATCATACACTTGGAAATCTTGCGGTCCTACATTATATTTACATAAACCTATGAATTCACCAACTTTTGTTACCGTTTTTAAAAGCATGTTTTCAGGTCAATGAGGCCTAGGTGCTAAGGATACATTGGGGATACTCTTTTGGGGAGTCATGCATAAAAGATTTGGAGTCATTACATCTTGGGATAATTGTTATGAGACTAAAAATCTGATTATTTCAATGTGGAAATATTTAAGCAGTTTGTGCTTTGTAGTAAACTATTTCAATAAATCTAATGTATCGTATTTTTCAAACGACACTTTTAGAGGTCGTTCTCATATCTTGTGCTATTGATCTATGATGTAACGCTTCGGACACATTATTCGCTGCGACCCTATTTGGGGGTGTTACAATTTCCTTTTGATTAGGAGATATTTAGTTATTAGTAACAAGATTGGAGTTTACCTTAAGGAGTAATAAGTACGAAAAAGGTAGTGGATCTTGAGCTAGTCCGTTTTTAACGAATGGAGGATAAAGGTTATTGGGTGTTGTTTTGTTTTTTTGTAGAAAAAATGACGGGGAGGGGGGTGGAATTCATATATCTTTTGATTTTGCGACATCTTTCACCCCCCCTGTAGTTTCTTATCCCTTGCATTTTCTTTTAATAACTTTCCTAAGGCAAAATCTAGTTAGGCTTTTGGCACAAATAGTCCCTAAAGGTTTTAACTACTAGACTAAACTACTTATTTTTGTTTTTAAGGCCTAAATGGTTAAACCCATACATTTATAAAAGCTAAATAAGTTAATTTTAATTAACTCCCTTTAAGTATTAAATCTTTATTGTTTAAAACCTTTTTTCCCATGTATCACTTGATGATTTTTTTTAAAAAGATTATTTGGCCATTTTCTCCCCAATAATGATCGTTTTTCTAGTTATGAGTGTTGTCATTGTTTGAGTGGTCAAAAAGTCTCTGAAAATCATTTTCTGATGAAACTTTGAGATGATTAAATTTCTTTTGAAATCAACACCATAAAAACAAGATTTCTATTATTTTAAAACAAATAAATGCAACGACACATACATTTATTGTATATAGAAAGCACGGATTGTGTTGCAAAGTAAACACAAGCCTTGTATGAATATAAAGTAATTTATACCCGAGAAAAAATAATTTCCCGTTGGGAGGTCGAGTTTTCTTTCTGTTGAAGAACTTGCCTTTAAGATGATGACTGGGTTGCTATCTGAAATAATAGAAAGCCATTGACATGTTTTGAAAACTTTTATAACTTCTGCTCGAACTTCATTTACAGCCTCGCGTCATTATTGAATGACAATTCTAAGGCCGTAAATGTTATCGATTTTCAGAAGACATGTCATGAACAATATATTTTTGTATTTTTTAATTTTTTAATTTTCTATTTTCTATTTGAAAATTTTATATAAAATGAAAAATCTTTTAGAGTTTTTATATTTTCTTATATACATATGATACACATGATATACCATGAGTTACCACCATTACTCGTCCTTTTCCTCTGTCAGACTCTTTAGTGTTTCAAGAGACATGCTTTTCATACCTAGCTTTTCGACCAAGAAGTTGAATCTTTCTCGCGGCAAAGCTTTTGTGAAAATGTCTGCAAGTTGATATTCGGTTCTGACAAAGTAGAGTTCCACTACTCCATACTCCATTTGCTCTTTAATAAAGTGGTATCTCACATCTATATTCTTGGATCTCGAGTGTTGAACATTGTTGCAACATAAAGCGATTGCACTCTTGTTATCATAGTACAAAGGAATCTTGTTGAATTCAAAACCATAGTCTGTTAGTTGTGATCTCCTCTATAAGATTTGAGCACAACACCAAGGTAAAGCTATATATTCAGCCTCCGTACTGGAGACATCAGTGCTCTTTTGCTTTTTGGATGACCAGCTAACAAGTTTATCTCCCAAGAATTGTGCACTTCCAGATGTGCTACGTCTAGTATCTTGACACCCAACGTGGTCTGCATATGCATATGTTGTTAGAGTAATGCAAGAATCATTAGAATACTAGAGACCCATATCAATGGTTCCTTTCAGGTATTGAAATATTCACTTAACTGAATGTAAGTGGTTTTCGGTAGGCTTTGCCTGATACCGGGCTGTCACACCCCGTCAGTGGCAGAAACACAGGAATGCGACGATACCGTTCATCGCACAAGATACAAGATCATACACTTTACAATTTACAATAATAAAACTTTGGTTTACATGAATCTTTACACGTTAAGACTTAACAAAATTGAATAATCAAAACCCATCTCGACCCAGTTCCCTTGGGTTACATCTTTGCTCTTCCAATACCATTCATATACCTTTGTTTTGAGACACCTGAAAATGATACTCAAAAACGTCAACAATAATGTTGGGGAGCTCGTAGGTTTGACCTTAAACCCAAAAGTGGTGCCAATATTTCAACAGTGGACAACAGTGATATATGACAGTGAATATGTACAAACAACCTAAGCATCACCGCTAATCAATAACCATATGTCACTTACACACCTAAAGGGCCTACCAGCTGGAGCACTAAAATTAGGGCAGGACCACACACAAACCAGGGTAGGCGTATGTCACACCCCGCCAAGGCGGAAACGCAAGGCGCGGCATGAAAGGATATTAACATAGCACAAGCATCTTAATAGAGAAATATTAAA